>CAWVNO010000989.1:35000-207000 GCA_963930645.1 Salticus scenicus | reverse complement strand
TTATTTTATTTAAAAATTCAATTAAAATTTAACCAAATATATGTGAACACCTTCACACCCTATTAGAAACGTAAATAATTAAAATAACGTTTAAAATAAGTGCGGTCAACAACTTCACTCCTGCGAAAGCGTGTGGCTTTTCATTTTTGCCGATCACAAGAATGTTGAGCTTGTGTGTTCCTGCTGTATTTGAGAACGTTTAGCACTTAATTCATTTCTTATACTCTTTCATTCCGAAGTAAGATGGTTTGTTTTCACATGCTAAAATATTTTTCGCACTGAGAAAAAATTCTGTAACTGACATCTAGAATCTAAATTTTGGCTCTAGTTAAAATAGTTCCATGTCATCCTTATAAATTCTAGTCCGCTTGGAAAGCGAGTTCTAGAAGCCCCTATTAGAATTCTAGAGCGTTCGCTTATATTCTCGAGGGCAAAGTTATTTAAAAATCTCTGCAAATAAACGAGACTACAAGAGGCTGGTTTCTGCAACTGTAATCTTGGTTTATTACCAGATTCTAGAAAATGAAGCGAGAATTTCTCGCAATATAAATGATTCAGAATATTTAGAGTATTCAGAATATTGTTTCAAAATCTAGAAATGTGTACACTAGAAATTTTCGATCATTTCGTCTATTCAGTTTATTGGCGTGCCTTATGCGCATAGCTCGGAAATCTATATTTCTAGTTAAGGGATTTTGAAAATGGCCACTTATTCATTCTAGAGAAAGGCGGTATATTTTTACTTTCCTAACGCTATAGTGAGGAAAGTATTGTATTCATGTCAAAAATCCGAATTTGAGATTTTGATGTTTCTACACGTTTCGATGTCCTCTGAGTCCGTTTTCACTATTTTTGCGATGATGTATGAATGTGTGTATGTGTATGTGTACGTATGAGTGTATGTATGTGTGTATGTCTGTGAGTGAACACACTAGCGTCTAAACGCTTTGTTCGAATAAGCTGAAAGTTGGTACGCATATTGTAAGTCACCATAGTACGAACCCTATTGATTTTGGTGAATCTAGCACAGATAGACTTTTTAAAGGGACACAAAGAAAAATTCTTTACCATTATGGCCTATGGGACCAAAATCTTAAAAGTGCGATAGCATTCAATTGAGTAAAAAATTTATACACATATTATAGGTCACAGATACGCATCCTGTATAGATTTTGGAGAATCTAGCACTTATTGTTTTTTTACAGGAACACAAAGAAAATTCTTTATCATTATGGTCTATGGGGCCAAATTATTAAAAGTGTGATAGCGTCTAAACGCCTTATTAATCTAAGCAAAAAATTTGTACACATGTTATGGGTCACAGTTGCACCAACGGTATAGATTTTGGTGAATCTATAACTTACGGTTTTTTACAGGGACACAAAGAAAAATTCTTTATCATTATGGCCTATGGGACCAAATTTTTAAAAGTACGATAACACCTAAACGCCTTATTCAATTGAGCTGAAAATTTATATGAATATTATAAATCTCTGTTGCACTAACTATAAGCATTTTGGTGAATCTAGCATTTATAGGTTTACACGGACACAACGAAAAATTCTTTATCATTATGATCTATAGGCTCAAAGTTCAGTAGCGTTAAATAAAACATTGTGTAATATATGGAGAAAAATACTCAAACACTCTATTATGGTTTTCTCTCTTTTGTTTGTTTAACAACTCCTCTTCCTTTACTTTATCTACAAAACAGTTAATTACTCAATGTTTGGAATGTCGAGTGGGAGTCACTCCAGATTTTTTTCTCAGTGCGGCAAGCATCTGTAAACCAGTGAAATCATACGAAATTCTGTAGATTTTACTGATGATCTATAAAAGTTGGCATTTACGGTGTTCCAAGGTCATCTGCTAGAAACCAGTTGAATTCTACAATTTAAAAGTGAGGAAATTATAGGAAAAAAACAAAACCAAAAAAAAAAAAAAAAAAAGGTCAGCAGTACCGGTTTTTAGGTGCTCCCGGATTATAGGATTCCAGATCATTGATGTTTCACTGTATTTTAACTATAAATTCTGTACACGGGATTAATGAACCTCCACATTAGATAAAAGATCAGAAATGGTGCTACACATAATTTGCAGTTTCTAATAATACTGTTTCAAGTAAAAATGTTGGATTATGTTAGAAAACAACCTTAACGTCAGCTGGGCTCTATTAAATTATGATTAAAATATTTTGCAAGCCATTATTTAAAATATTAAAGAAAATATAAGCATTAACTTGGTTACTGTGAAAAAAATTCAGGTAATAATCATTTTTTCATTTGCCTAAGAAATTTTCCAGTAATAATTCGACAAGGATTTATTTAACAAAACAGTATTAAGTGTACTTTTTTTATGTAGGAATTTTTGCTAGCGTTCGAATAATTTTGCTGCCGGTTGTAACACCTCATTATAGTAATTAATGACAATTTCGTGAAAATGTATTCGAACATAGAAATCGAAATAGATACTTGAACCTTAAAAAGGGATAAAAAAAAAGTGCCTTTTTTTTATGTTCCATATATATTTTCTAACCAGGAAACAATCCCTTAATGTAAACATATATATATATATATAATCCAATCACGTCATATATATATATATATAATTATTAATATATATATATAATTTTTTGACGCATAAAACAATTGCTCTCGTCAGATAGTTTTCCAGTTATAAATTCTGAAATTTCACTAATAATTGATGCAACCTGAATATATGAAACCACGCCTCATTGAAATAATGTATGAAATCCAAAACAACCAATAATCGACATAGCAGAGACAAATATGTTGTTTGATGGATAAATCGAGTGCCCGTTTCAGCTTTGAGATACATTCTACCGAGATATAATGTCGTAAAATTTGCTAATGTACAAATCTAAAAATTGATAAAAGTCATTGTTCTGGCAGGTTTTATCAGGATTCCTCTCACTGCTTTCTCGTTTTACCCAAACTTAAATATAGATTTCTCGAGAACGAGCTCACGAGGGCAAACAGTTTACTCGTCGAAAATCACGTTAGATGTTGCCCTCTCGAAGCAACGAGATAAATAAAGTAGAGTAATAAATGGTAACCCTGCCGTGGTCCGACATGAGTCATGTGGCATGTACCCTCTATGCGTTCTTTCCCTAGGTAACAGCTTATTTTCAATAAATTTCTATGGCAACAGTTTGGCGATTTTAATATTTTTTTGCTCTAAATCATTTTAGTTTTTGTTTTACTGTTTTTTTATTTCGTGTAGTCAAAATTTAACCGACAAAATATTTAAAAATAGTTGATAAATTATTGTTTCTTGTTAAATTTACCTCTTTTAAAAGTTTAATTTTTCTTTATAAGTACTTTTAAATATTGTCGGGAAATGATGAAAAAAGGAAGTATTTTATTATTTATTGTACTGTGAAATATCTGAAAAAATTATGCAAAATCAATTTATTTCGATCATAGGACTGTCGTGTTACCTAATAATAACGATAATTTGCCGAACTGAAATTATAAATGCCAAAATAGCGATAAAGGGCCAAACGTAGCACTCTATCGGTTCATATCACGTGATTTATGTTGAGCCACGGAAAGCTAATTCTTTAGCCATTGAATCAGCATTCTACTTTATTTATCTCGTTGTCTCGAATGAACATCATATAATTGATTTCTATTATTACATTATTAGGATGGTTTCCTGGTAAGATTGGTGGGAGAATCTTGAATTAATATAGGAATTAATTATAACACACATGAAGGTTGCCAAAAATGCCAAGCCAAAATAGCGAAAACACTCTATAAAATCCTTTCTGTAACAAAATTGGCGACATGTAGCGTCTATTGGCTTTGTATTGAGATTAAAGTGAAGTATAGTGGTTTTATTCTTGTAAATACGTTTGTCATTTCTTTCGCGAAATCGATTTTATACTTTTTAAAACTAATGACACTTTAAGAGTACTGTTACGATAAAGGGTTAAATAGTTACTGCATAGTTTTATTATTATTATTATTACTACTACTACTATTTATTTTTTAAGGTATAGATTTTTTTATTTGGGATTTTTTTACATAGTTTTTAATGAGTTAAGAATACAGATGGGAAGTTACCAATTCTCTGGATTACTGGATAGGGGCGTCCATTAATTACGTGAGGTGTTTTTGACGATGTTTTGATCCCCCCCTCCCCCTGGTGAGATTTCGTGAGATTTGGATCGACCCCACCCCCCTCCCCTGATCTAACGTGGGATTTTTCAAAATTCGTACTTTTATTGCAAATGCGTTGTATTTATTCCAAGAAACACAATTTGCTTTATTACTTTTATTGAAGACTAGTGAAGACTAGTTTTTAAGATTGCATGGATGTGCATAGATTGCGTGTGGCTGACCGGTGGCGCATAAAACAATTGAAAGGCTACTCTGCTGCTTCGCGGCGTTCGGATAGCCACGATAAATATTATCGTGTCAGATTTTGCCATATCTGAGTCAAGAAACATGTTTTACTTGAATTTAACTCAATTTTCTCGCAATTTCACACTATATTTTGCGGGAAAAACATTACGTGATATTTGCCGAGACCCCCTCTCCCCACGTGAGATTGGGTGAGATTCGGCTCGACGCCCCTCCCCCTCCCCCCCCTGAACACCTCACGTAATTAATTGACGCCCCCATACCTATATTTTTAATAACAATATTGTGTTTATTTATTATAGAAAATTCTTTGATTTAGTAATACAAAAATAACTTTCCAGAAATAGCGGTAACTGTGATGTCTTTATCACATATTATAATTTTTTTTTTTTTCTCTTTAAAAGATAGATATTTTTAAAAAGCTTTAAAAGATCTCTTTGAAAGATTGAAAAATTTTAAAATTTGCCAATAGTGTCATGGATACACTATTAAAAATAAATTATATGTTTAACCAGAAAAATGGTTACAATTTAGCTCCAACCAGTATTTTGGTGCTTATTTTCACCATTTTAATAGTGTTACTTTAGTAGTGATCACTATTTAAATGGGGAAATTTAGCACCAAATTATTGGTTTCAGCTAAACTAGAGCCATTTTTTTAAGAGTGTACTGAAGAACAACTGATCTGTCATTATTGACGAAGTACTTAAACTAATAATCATTTTTCTTTTCATAATCTGAGACATAAATCTATTTGTAAAAACATACAGCTAAGCTTTCAAAGTACTAAGTCAGAATCATAAATTGTTGAAATTTATTTTGTTTGCATTTGTTGAAAAATTGCAATTCACAATGCATTTGTATATAAATCAGCATTATTTATTAATTTCTTCTCGCCTCTTAAATCTCCTTTCAGAATAGGTACGAATATATAATATTTCAAGATTTTTAAAGCTTTTCAAAATACAGTTTTCCTGCAATAAAAATAAATTAACGAAACATACAAAATAGGCACAATAGAGAATTCAAGGTTTTGATTTTCACAATCAAAACTGTCTAAAATACGTTGAAATGATTTTCGCGATTTACTGAATTCTTGGAATAAGACATTCATCACACGCTCGAAATCAATATTGCTGCGTTGAACTCTGGAAAGTTTTCAATTTACTATCTGAAAATATTTACGCATGTTTGAAAAGATTTGCGTTGACAAGTAAAATATCAACAGCTTATTGCACTGGCTTCTTGGCAGTATGTTACATTCTTTAATATCTGGATTTTATTATGTATTATTTCAGTTTTATGATTTTCTTATAATTTTTTTTCAATTTTTTCATCTGCGTTTATAAAGATTTGAAGTTTTAATATGTCTGCTAAGTTTTCTTTTTCCTTTTTTCAACCTTGTATTTCAAATAATATACACGTCTATGCAGGTGTCAGTTGGGCTATATGTATTGTAAATATTTGTCAAATGCATGAAGTACAATAAAAATTACATCTATATTTGCATGAAACTTTCACTTATAGCCCTTAGAAAAGTATTGTATGTTGTATGCCATCATTAAAATGATGCTTAATAATTTCTCAGAAATTTTTTCAAATTCTTTCTTGTTTTTCATGTGATACATCACTTCATCTTGTGCAACGTTTGAAAAGTAGTTAAAAATATACCATATACAGGGTGATTAAAAAAAACGTGGACAAAATGACATGGTAGATTAGTCATACAACAAGGATCAAAAATCGCATTGGAACAGAGGGTCGCAACTGCGATCCGGAGCCGCTACAGGGCGTCTAAAATAATACACAACACAAAGAGAAGAAACAAAACCATTACAGATAATTTTATTGATAATTACTCTCTAACATGCGACTAATGCAAGCCAAATGTTGAGCCTACAAGAGATGCTCAAAGTTTTTGCCAGATGCATCGAGACATGCCTGGCATCAACGTTGCATAGAACGCCGCACCTTCTCAAACATACCAGGTGTATCTCGAACACATCCTGCTGCATCAACGATTCTTCCTACCAAGTCTTCTGGGGTTGAAACATGTGTTTCATACACAAGTCCTTTTAAAAATCCCCCTAAGAAAAAATCCAAGGGAGACAGGTCTGGTGATCGTGGCGGCCACGCGATTGGTCCACCGCGACCAATCCAGCCGCCAGGGAAAAGTAGCTTGGAGATGTGCTCTGACGTCTGTGTTAAAATGTGCAGGAGCTCCGTCGTGTTGAAATCGAATACGTTGACGAATAGGCATCGGAACATCATTCAGCATTTCTGACTGAACCTCTTGCAAGAAGGTTTGATAAATGGGACCGTTAAGTCTTTCCGAGAGAATGTACGGACCAAGTAAACAGTCTGCTACAATGCCAGTCCACACGTTAACGGAAAAATTTCGTTGTGCGGCGTGCGGACGTGTAGCATGCGGGTTTTCATCCGCCCACGTATGCAGGTTGTGAAAGTTCATCACACCCTCTAATGAGAACGCAGCCTCATCCATGAAGAGAACACTTCCTGCGAAGTTTCGGTCTGCAGCACTTTCTTGCAAAAACCACCGCTTAAAATCCATACGATTGTTGTAGTCTCCCGGTTCCAGTGCCTGGATGCGTTGTAAATGATAAAGATGTAGTCCTTTCTCGTGTACAATGCGCCAGACGATAGCTTGGAGGATATGGGTCTTTCGGGATACAACTCGTGTACTCGATGAAGGATTACGCTGGATTTTTGGACAACTCTTTCTTCAGCATCAACTGTCCGAGTTATTCGTTGGCGACCAGCATCAGGCTTGTGCACGTCGAACGCGTCGGTTTCACACAATCGTCGATGCAAAGTGGTAAAGAATGAGCGGCTAGGCATCTTTCTACATATTTCTCACGATACATTCGCAAGGCTTCTCGTCCATTGCAGTTGGCCATGCCGTAAATTAAATGCATGTCAGCAATTTCGTGGTGCGTGTAACTAGCCATGAATGCGGCTCGAATGAAGACAATCTCCGTTTGCTCATTTCGTGTTTGTATCGATACGCCCTCTCGGGGATCTAGCGCCCTCTACAGGCGTTTGCGACCCTGTGTTCCTATACAATTTTTGATCCTTGTTGTATGATTGATCTGCCATATCATTTTGTCCACGTTTTTTTGAATCACCCTGTATGTATATATATATATATATATATATGCATTTATGACTCTTTGCTGATTTCTGAAGTGAATAAATTTTTTATACATTTCGAAATTATTATTTTTTGTATATACGAAGAATGCGTTTTACATAATAAATGAATCTAATAACACTGGCCTGCGATAACTTTATGTATTTTGTAGTGTTGATTTAAAAAAATATAACAATTTTTTTTATCATGTCATGTTTTCTTGAATGATTCAATTTCGTTTCGATTTTTAACACATACATAATATTTGCTCCTCTTGGTCAATCTTCTCTTTTATGTAAGTTACCTTAATAAAAACAAATAAAATAGTATGCTGGTCATTTTTTTTTTTTTTTTAGAAACTGCACAATAATTTGACGTAAAAAGTACCCAAGGGAACCTTTTTTTTTTTTTCAACCAAAGGCGGCTCGTTTGATCGAGCAATAATGGTTTTCATTCATTTAAACCTGTAAAAAATAAATAAGTTGCTGAAAAATCAATTTACTACACCAAGAATCGAACATTTTACACAGATTTAAATGAATAAAAACCACTGCTGCCGGACAGTACATGCAATAACGTTCAAGGGAAAAAAAATACCGATATCGGTTTTACAAAAAATACTGACAGTGATGAAAAACAAAATGGTCATTTTCTAAATCAGCACACTAAATAACATAAAAATCAGCGAAAACTTTTCTTGTATTTTTTCAAAAATTTCAGTCTCGCAGGCCTGTGTAGTTTTAACAATTGAAATAATGTCCTTTATATATATATATATATATGTCTAGAAGTTATAATATGTTAGTCGAAAATAATATATTTCTTTAAGTTCCATGTAAGTAGTTATTATTTTATCTCGTAACGGAATAGTAAAGATGTTATGATGTGTCTGAGACATTGTAGTTCCTAAGTGAAAAGGCCAATTTTAATGTTTTTTTTTTTTTTTTTTTTTTTTAATTATTATTATTAGAACGCTATTTTATTGGGATGGTTCTTAGCTATGTTTCATCACAATCAGTTTGATATATTTTTTAAAGTATTTTTTTTAGTAGAATTTGCTTCGACAGTTTATAAATTGAGAGTTGACGTCCGCTTTTAGGGATTAGACCAGGGGTAATCAACCTTTTCATATCTACCGCCCACTTTTGTATGTCTCTTAGTAGCAGCGTTCCCAACTTTCATAATTTATTCACGAACATTTTTAGCCCCGCCTCTTTTTCATACCGGAAATTTTGAAAAATGATTGTCTCCTTATTTAATCGTTGTCGCATATTAAAGAGAAATAATCTACTAAATTTCTGGTGCGAAAATAAGGTGGGCTAAAAATTCTCGTGAATAAACTATAAAAGATGGAAACTCTGTTTAGTACTAAGTTTTTCTAAACGCCCACTGGTTCTACGGAAATTGTAATTTATAAATCAGGAAAGTAACTTTATTTTATAAAGTTTTCAAAACGAAGCTATATTAAGTTAAAGCATATAACTATAAGGATTCCTTCCATTTCAATGTTTTTAAACAGGTTTTAGCAGCCAGAACGCCCAGTTGTGAGCGGTAGGGTCACTGGATTAGACTATACAATAACTTATTTTAAAAAATCCCCAGTGCATTCGACTTGCATTAAAAAATTGTTTATCTCTTAAAAAGAAAAAAAAAAAAAAAAAAAAAAAAAAAAAATCTCGTTAAAGCAAAATATAGCCCAAAATATACCTATTGAGAATTCCTATTGAGAATGCCTATTGAGAATATCTCAATATACCTATTGAGAATCTTCATAGCTCTCAATGGTTAGAGGAATAAACATATATAATACAAATTTAACACAAATAAAGCTAACACACATACAATCGGCAGCAAAAGTATCCGAGCACTAGCCAATAATTCCGATTTAAAAAAAAAAAAAAAAGAAAAAAAATACACTGAAAACTGTTTTGTTAAATAAATCCTTTTTGAATCATGTTCTTAGACTGACTAAGAACATGACTTGACAAGGATTTATTTAACAAAACCATATGAAGTGTACTTTTTTTTTAGACAAGGATTATTGCTAGTACTCGGATACTTTTGCTGCCGACTGTAGGAGAAATTTTTAAGAGTTTGTTTTTGTGTAGGTGCTAAGGTCGATTGCCTACAAAAGAGTCAATGCTCTAGGTGGATTCTCCTCCGTTTGTGTATGTGAAGACCAACCTAATGAGTCCTTGTACGTAGTCACTCAAGTTCCGAAGAAAACTACGAAAAACTCGAAATGGTTAACCGATGAACACAACCTGTGTCCAGTCGCTTTCCCTACCGTATAACATATAGTTTCTAAAGAAAAACCTCTTGGCTCTTGGAGGCAGGGGACCCTTATGTCACAAATAAATAAATAAATAAATAAAAAACAGACTTTAAGTACATTTTCATTAATAATAAAATTCAGCGAGAAATTTTTTTATTTTATTACATTTTTGTTTATATTTATTTTATTTATTTATTTTTATTCATTTATTGCTTTGTAGTTTTTTTTTTTTTTTTTTTTTTTTTACGTGAAAAATACCAAATAAAAAATAATCTGGTGTTTCACTCACACGACTTTCTCTTACCCTGAAATTTAATACTATAAATACAGGTTGGAGATTAAGAGGTAAGATAACGATGTTATGTAAACCTATGTTAAACAATTCAAATTAGGCTTCGGAAAAGTTTTATGTGATAATTAATTCTGTGTGAGGGGAGGGGCTACCGTCCCCCCTCAACCCCCCGTTTCATTAATGCACCTAGATTTATATAAAATTTAGTTCGGTTATTAGAAAATAATTCTGTTTTTAAAAAATAATTTATTAAAATTATTATTTAAAAAAAAATATATATCTTTTATGATAATGCAGACGATTTCCATATTAGAGAAGTAGTATAAGACTAAATATCCAAAAAATGTCCATTTTATTCTCAATATTAAAAGAAAAAAAAATTACGATTTTTTTTCTAAGGTTTTTCTTTCGTTAAAAGTGAAAAAATCGATAACTTTGTTTTAAATTATCGCAGATCGATGGTTCAACCATTCGTTTTAAAGGTATTGGCGAGCTCTTTTGAAAGATATCCATCATGAAATTTTACTCCCCTCGAGGGGATACTTCCTCCCCAGGGGGGAGGCGAGGCTCCTACATACACAAAAAATTTTTCCCAGTTGACTATCTCTACTACAAAATATATATATTCGTTTCATTTGGTTCAGTGCAGTCTATAGACGTTAAACTCTACTTACCGGCAATTTCCCCTATAGACGTAATGTATAAGAATTCTCTTGATTGTCCCTGTACACGAACCATTTGCTTGATCTTAACGAAAAGCTTATTGTAGCATCCCTATATGATACACATTTAGAATACCAAGTTTGGAATGTCTGCTACTATTTGTTCTTGAGATATGCTGATAACAGTCAGACACACACGCAGATATACACACAGACCATTTGCTAAAAACATGATTTTAGTATTCAGGGGACTTCAAAGCGTGTAAATATAACAAAATCTCGCATTTGAAAATTTGACCCCAAAACAATACTTTCTCTAACTTATGGGTAAGAGAAAGTAATAATCAGTAAAATGCAGTATAAACGAAATAATTTGTAAAAATGTGTATCTCAGAACAACATTTGTTTCTTCAAATATCACATTTATTTCAAATATTTCGTGTTGAAGTTATGAAAGAAAGTATTATCTAGAATGAAAGTATTCTAAAAATGAAAGTGTTTTTTTTTTTTTTGTTTCGAGAAAACTAGAAAAAGTAATCTAAAATTCATTTTATCAATAAATAATAAATAAATAAAATAACAATTTCACAGCACAGATTGTTTGCAAATATAACTTTTATTTTTCCTGTCATATGCTAAAAATATATTATTTTTACTTTGTCTTACATATGTATGGTTGAAAAAAAAAAAAAAATTTCTCGAAATTTTGAAATTTAGTTTTTATATTTTTACACAATTTGACGCCCCTTGAATGTGAAATTTAGGTATCTGGCTGTTAGTTTAGGCGTGTATGCATGTGTTATTAGCATATCTCAAGAGCAAATATAGGAATAAGTCCAAAGTCGGTATTCTAAATCTTCCAAGATGCTATTTGACTCTTTATTGAATTTGGAAAGGATATTTTGTACGACGATGTGAAAAGTATTAACTGCCAGAATTGGTTGGGTGACCAAACACGATTAATGGTAGCGGTATAGAAATCTTAAAGTGCAGAATTATAGGTAATCACCTGAAATGAGGTTTTAATCGATTTAAGTACAATTTCTTTTTATTACTTGTTAAGTGATATAAAAACTAGTGATTCATTATTTTAAATTCATTTAAATATAGTGACCATAGCATTGTGAGTAAATATTGCGTCCTTATAAATAAATTCTAGTTTTTTTTCTTTTTTAGAATAATTTTCCAGTGCTTAAATTCATGTTTCCGAGTGAATACCTTAAATATAAATTTCTCACTTTTCACATTGTAACATAGACAATATTTTTTCTTAAAACAGAAAAGCCCTTTAACTTTTCCCTTTCACTATTTACATAGTCATTTTTTCTCTCTCCATTGCACTCAACTAACTTCATATTTTAATAACAAATAAATAAATAAATAAAAATAATAACACTCTTATACTATGTGATTTTTTTCTCAATTGTGAAATAAATATTCTAAATTGATTTTACCTCGAAAGTATGTGATATATACTATAATATATATATAGTTGAAAGAATGAAAACATAGAGTGTGAATGGAATTAATAAATAAAATAAAAGCGAGGCAAAAATCATTTGCATGCTATTTATGGCCATGTCAGAGGCGGGAGAATAAAGATATATGTGATGTCTTTTGTGATGCAGTCTTTTGTGATTTATGACAGGATGAGGCTTTCATGCAAAACAAAGATATCTGCCATAGGCATTGTGTTTCCGAAGGGATAGGCCACAATCTATGGTGGAATCATACGATATTAGAAAGTTGATAGAAATAAATTGTGTAACAAAACTAAAACAAAATAGAGAATAACTTGAAATAAATACATAAAAATAAAATAAATAAATAAATAAAAATAAAAATAGAATTACTTACAAATTTGCATTAATATCTTAGATTAGTTCACTGAGCAACTTTCTCTGCCATTTTCATCCACTTAATTTTTCAACACGAAGATTTTTGAGATTCTGAATTAATTCGAACTAAATTTGTGCATAGACTTATCTCAGAAATGCATTTGATATACTTGTTAACTTGGCCCACCATCTTGTTTCCAAGCGCCGGCCAACTGAAAATTTTAAATTCACATAAAAAGGTATTTATGAACCGATTTGCTTATATGTGCATAGCCTACATCAATATTTCTACCAATTCCATTAATAATTTACAGCTGACATTTTGAAACAAAATAACGGCTACTTGATAAGGAAAAAGAAATCAACCTTCCCTTCCGAATAAGCCGGAAGGACTTGTTTTTCTTTAATTCATTTAAATATAGAGAACAGCGAAGCAAGCAAAGCCTGCTAGTTAGTAATAAAAATCAGCGAGAAAGTTTTTATTTTATTTATTTATTTATTCATTGCTTTGTAGATTAATGTGAGAAATGCCTAATAAAAAATAATCAATAAAATTCAGTATTGAACGAAATAATTTGTAAAAATGTGTATCACAGAATATTTGTTTCTTCGAATGTCACATTTATTTCAAATATTTCGTGTTAAAGTAATAAGAGAAATAAGAGAAAATATTATTTAGAACAAAAGTAATCTGAAAATAAAAGCTTTTCTTTCTGTCTTTCTTTCTTTCTTTCTTTTTATTTTTTATTTTTCTCCCGAGGAAACTAGAAACAGTAATGTAAAATTCATTTTATCAATCAATAAATAAATAAAATAGCAATAAAATAATAATAAACTGATGTCTAAATTTTCAAATAGGGGAAATAAATTCTTTCGTAATTTGTATAAATTTATTATTTGTATAAAGATATTAAATAATTACTCTCTCTCTGTATAAAATACTTTTTCTTTAATAACTAGTTTGTTATACAGTTTGCTTTATATTCACTAAAAAAGAAATGTTATATAAAAAAAATGATTTTACTACTATGCATATTTTTTATTATGGAAAGGTGATTTATACATATATTTTAAAAGTTCTAAAATTTAAAATGAATGTATAATTTTGTATTTAACATGGAATAATTTTAGTTTTTTTTTAGAACGGTACAGAGTATAATATAATTTATTTACCAAAGCAATGTTTTTAACATTGCATCAAAATTGCTTTATGTGTAGTTTTACTTTATAATATTTAGACCCGAAAAAAAAATAAAAATTTCAGATTTTTATTCGTTATTTTAAAAGTTTCTTTTTACGTATTAAAACACTGAAAGTTCAAATTTTTCTATTTTATTATTCATTAGATACCAGCATTCTAATTCATGTCAAAAAAGAAAGAGAAACATTTTAACTGTAAACTCTCTGCTACCATACAGGAGAGAAAAAAAACAGTTTCTCCATTTAAAATGTTGCCATTGCACTTAAGAGGTAGCGTATATATTTTCTTTAAAAATAAAAAAGAAGAATTCGAATTGATTTCAAAATTTAATTATTAATTGATTTAAACTGAAAATAGAACTCAAGTTCTTTCTGTATATACAAGGTGATTCCGAGGTCATGGAAAAAACTTGGAGGGGAAGTAGAGATCATCACAAGGATTGAGAATAGTTTATGAACCCATTTCCCCAAGCGTCATTTTAACCCTTTAAGAACTGGGTGTTTTGTGCTGCTGTGTTCTACTAACTCCTCTATGGTATAAATATTAAAATCTTGCATTTCTCATTATTTCGTAAAATCAGACAGAATGTTCGTAATGTTGCAATTACCGCGATAAAATACGTCGGTAAAAACAGAATTTATTTATAAGAGAGAACATATGTCACATAGAGATATTTTTAGAAACACGTGTATCATTCTAAATTTATGAAAAAAAAAAGTGACACTTTTAAAACGCGTAAAAGTCTAAAAATATATTCAATTGAAAAAGACATAGATATATTTCAATGCTTTTCGCCCTGATCAACAGGGCAAGGAAGCAACTTTTGGTATCTGGAAAAGCTGGACTGGCGAAAACAACTGTTGGAAAATACTTGTAAGGAACTTGCAGTAGTTAGGAATCATAATCTGTTGGAGAAGTCAGTGGATGGGAACTGGAAAAGCTGGACTAGCGGCAACAACTGTTGAAGAAGGCTGCAGAATAGTCTATAAAAAACTTGTATGAAGCTTACAACGATTAGGTGTCATATAGTCTACTGAAAAATAAATGAAAGTTAAGAAAATTCCAGATTTTTGGTAGGAATACTGAATATTTAGAATTAATTACATTGGGAAAATTTATAATATTGACAGCTTCCAAAATTATCAGTTCAGTAATATTTTGTGAAGTTGCAATAATTTCTGCTTGATCCCAGAGGGGTATAACACCGGAGTTATTGTAAATGAAGTTAACTGATGTCGAATTTTTTTCTTCTTTTATACTTCTAATATGTTCTTGAATTCTTTTAATAAGGCTTCTTTTAGTTTGTCCAATATAGGAAATGATATCGTTGTTTAATTGTATTGGAATTTTATAAACCCCTCCAGTGAATCTAGTATGATCACGATCATTAAGGCTTAAATGTTTAATACACCCAGCGACAAAAAGATATGTCAAAGGGTTTTTCTTTGATTTTTCATAAAATAACATTATCTAAATAATAACATTATCTAAATTATCATTTCTTATTATTATAAATAACACTATTCCCAGACTCATTTTTGTTTTAAGACTAATTTAGAAATATTTTAAGACTAAAATTTTTCTAGTTTAAGACTACACACCGCGACAAAAAGATAGGAACAAAGTTTTATCATTTTATTTTATTTTTTATTTTTGAATATGATTATTTTGAATATGAATATTTTTAATATGATTCAAATATTTAATATGTTTTTGACATGATAATATTTTGTTCTAATAATAAATGGTCAGCACAATTTAGATAATGTTATTTTATTAAAAAAAAAAAAAAAAAAAAAAAAACCTATATTTTTACACGAAAATTTACTGCATTATTTATTTATATGTATTCATTTAAATATATGTACTTATAAAATATAGAAAGATGATGAAATCTAAGAACGTAAACAGAAAAATATTACCTAGTTTTTCATTAAGTGCATCTTAATTTTATATGATGTACTTTCATATTTTTAAAAATTTTATGGAAATATAGTTTGAAAATGCTAAAATTTAAACAAAGGTAATTTAAGGCAAGCAATTCCAGCTTGGTACTCGTAAGAAATGTATCTTTATATTATTTTACGAGACAGTTTTATCCCCAAAACATAACTGGCAATAATATTTCTTATCAGATTGAATATTCCATAACATCTTGAATTTGGAGTTCTTGCTTAAAACGAAGGAATAAATTCGTAATATTAATTCTCTAATAATTTACAAAATTAATTAACACAAACAATAATTTACAATATTAATTTACATAGCTTAATGCAATACGTATAAAGCTTTGAATAAATACTATAAAATGTAAGAACTAACAAAAATTATTTCAGGTCGAAAGAAAACACGACCCTTCGTCAAATGAACCAAGTACGCACGAATGCTGCAAACAAAAAAACAACGCACCGAAATATTTGTTGCGAGTTCTTGCATTTTATGGTGTTTATTCGAAATTTTATCCTTATTATTTTTAAATACCAGTTTTGTAGTGCTAAATTATAACAGGTTAATGTATTTAAATTTATAACGTAAAAATATTTTATAATGGGAATCAGTGCTACAATTCGTGACTAAAAATTAATTGTTTAATTTTTTGTGTGTTAAACGTCCCATAAAAATAAAGAATAAAGTTAAAAAAAAAAAAAATCTTTATTGCAGGAAAAAAAAAAAAAAAAAAAAAAAAAACACACAATTGGGTAGAAAAGTTAGAAAAATCTGGGGAAAATATTAACCTCTAACTTATGAAGAAAATGTGCCAGCTTAAGTAGCTGAAATGTGATTAAAATTAGCGAATGTTAGGGAAAGAAAATGCTTCATGAATAATGGAAAGTTTTTACCTTTTAATTATGAATGGGTCAGCTACAATTTATTTATTTAATAAAACATTTAACTTTTTAAAACTCTCGGTTTTGATTGAAATTTATCATATTTTATGCATAAAAAAATTGCATGTTTAAATTTTAGCATTTTCAAACTATATTTCCATAAAATTTTCAAAAATATGAAAGTACATCATATAAAATTAAGATACACTTAATGAAAAACTAGGTAATATTTTTCTCGTTACGTTTTAAGATTTCATCATCTTTCTATATTTTATAAGTACATGTACTTAAATGGAAACATATAAATAAATAATGCAGTAAATTTTCGTTTAAAAATACAGGCTTGAGATGTTCATCTATTAAAACTTAACAACAAAAATGGAAATTTTAATTCTTAAATTATCTACATCCACTATAAATTACTATAGTCTGGCCGCCACAATTTCTGTTCTGTTAAAGCGCCATATACAAGTTAACGTGCGTAAAAATTTAATAAATTTAGTTTCTCTCAATTAACATTTAATTCATGCAACTTGATGCAATTCTCACCAATAGTTGAGGCGATACAGCCGTCTGGAAAATGCAGAAATTAATAGAATAGGCCGATACCTACATAATTTAATCAACATAATTTTTCTTAATACTTATCTGACAAGCTATTCCTGTATTTATATAACTTAAAATCTGAGATATAGACTTTTTGTAAATGGAAATTATTGCAGCATATCAGCTCCACCTATCGTGCGATGTGCAACCAATTTGAATTAACAAACTTTTAAATAATGTTCAGCTCACATACCAAGTTCAGTTCATTTATATGTCATAGATTTTGATAAATAGTCTTCCCATAAATGGGATTAAATTGTAGTGTAGCAACGTCGCCTGTTTTCAACTAAAACAATAATTAAATCAGCCCAGTTTTACCTAATGTCCGTTCAGATAGGAAATATTCTGTATTTATACAAATAAAAACAGAAATGTAGCTTTTCCTTAAATTAAGAAAATCGGTGTATCTACTTGTTAGGTGATATATTCCAAAAGCTAATGAGCATCAAATTAAGTCAAAATACGAACTATCAAGTTTGGTTAAATTACGTCTGTATTTTAGTAAGATACAACACGCATACAAACATAGATATTTTCTAAAACTTATCTAATCGTATTCAAAACATCTCAAAAAATGATTACTTATTGAAACCCGGAAGCCAAAGATTTTCACGAATGCGATATATTCTTCGTATATACGTGCATAGAAGAAAGTAAAAATGAAAGCCACCTGAAAAAAATTATTTTCATTTAAAATTAGCTTTATTTTTTTCATACAGACCCACAGTTTTTCGCCAAGCACTCTACTATGCTTAGATTTTTTACCTGTGAAAACAAATGTACACTTAAAATATCCTTTGTCATAAACAATATATAAATAATTGTGCATATGCAAATATGTAAATAAAATGCATCCTACGAACACTTTTAAATATTAAAATAATAATAATAATAATAATAATAAATAAACAAACAAATAATTGAAGTTATCCACTGTGACAGCGATTCTGAACTTTTTTTTTTTTTTTTTTTTTTTTTTTTTTTTGTCACGGCACACTTTTAACGATTTCAAAATTTGACGGCACACAAAGGAAAAGATAAGTTTAAAAGTTGTTTACTTACGTATAGTACACTGTATAAAATAGTTTATGATAATAACTTTGAATGTAAAATAAAATAATATAATATGTACTACAAAAACAATAGTACGTTTATTAAGGGATTAATTACATTGTAATTAATTAACTTTATGAAAGGTCACATTTATCGAAGATAGAAACAGTTAAAAATATGGTATTTAACTGTAAAAACAACAGTTTTCTTTTACAGTGTACTTTTCTTTAATTTAAACAAACTTTACTCGTAATAATAAAAAATAATCTGGTGTGTCACTCACACGACTTTCTCTTACCCTGAAATTTAATACTAAAAATACAGGTTGCAAGTCAATAGATAAGATAACGAGTACTGTTATGTAAACCTATGTTAAACAATTCATATTAGGCTTCTGAAGAGTTTTATATGATAATTAGTACTGTGTGAGGGGGGCTACCGCCCCCTCAACCCCCCGTTTCATTAATGCACCTACATTTATATAGAATTTAATTCGGTTATTAAAAAATATTTCTCTTTTTAAAAAATAATTTATTAAAATTATTTTTTAAAAAAATTATCTTTTATGATAAGGCAGACGATTTCCATATTAGAGAAGTAGTTTAACACCAAATATCCAAAAAAAAGTCCATTTTATTCTCAATATTAAAAAAAAAAAAAAAAAAAAAAAAAAGTACGATTTTTTTTTCAAAGTTTTTTTTTTTTCGTTAAAAGTAAAAAAAATCGATAACTTTGTTTTAAATTATCGCAGATCGATGGTTCAATCATTCGTTTTAAAGGTATTTTCGAGCTCTTTTGAAAGATACCCATCATGAAAATTTACTCCCCTCGAGGAGGGACTTCCCCCCCAGGGGGGGGAGGTGAGGCTCCTACATACACAAAAAAATTTTCCCAGTTAACTGTCTCTATTACAAAAAATATATATTTGTTTCATTTGGTTTAGTGCAGTCTATAGACGTTAAACTCTATTTTCCTGCAATTTCCCCCATAGACGTAATGTATTAGAATTCTCTTGATTGTCCCTGTATACGAACCATTTGCTTGATCTTAACGAAAAGCTTACTGTAGCATCCCTATATGATACACATTTAGAATACCAAGTTTGATCTTTCTGCCATAAGTTGTTTTTGAGATATGCTGATAACAGACAGACACACAGACACACACACACACAGACCATTTGCTAAAAACATGATTTTCGTATTCAGGTGACCTCAAAACGTGTAAATATAACAAAATCTCGCGTTCGAAAATTTGAGCCAAAAAAAAAAAATACTTTCTCTACCTTATGGGTAAGAGAAAGTAAAAAAGCATTATAATTTTTACTATATACATTGCTAAAATTTGGCGGCACAGTGGTTGAGAATCACTGCACTATGATGTCACATTCAGTTTTCTTGTAGTGATAGTGCAGAAGGTTTTTGCTTTATTTATTTATTTAATTATTATTATTATTATTTAGATCAATATAATGAAAATTATTATTATTATTATTTAATTATCTGACATTTCACTTAAGACTGATATGACCTAAGAATGTTATTAGGACTAAGGACTATCAGTCTCAATCTGGAATTTTTGCGGTGTCATTTTTCGATAGTGGGGCATTTATCGAAATCTAAAATTTATCGAAAATATAATTAAACAATTTAAAAGCGATTTTATAATTTGAAAAAAAAAAAAGGCTAATAGTCGTCCGTCCTAAACTAAATTCTGCTTTTGCCAGAATTTCATTAAAATCATTTTTTATTTTTATTTATTTTTATTTTTTAAAGAAAAGAAAAGAAAAGAAACGAAAATTAATAATAATCAGTATCGTAACAAACACTATCGAAAAAGTTTTTTTTTTTTTTTTTTTTTTTTTCTATTATTCGCGTGAAAATATATTTAATTAGATGTCGAAAAATAAATTATCTCGTAAATTGTTTTTGGCAACAGTTATAAATTAAAATAAATAATTTAATAAAAGTTTAGAAGTTAGAATTTCTAATTTTATTTATTTCAAAATTAAACAACATATGCCTTATAAGCATATTAGATAGAAAAAATAAGATGTTTTAGTGTTTGAAAACATTAAACAAAACAAAACAAAACAACAAAAAAAAAAAAAATACTTTATCTGTTATAAAAAATACTCTCTTGCTGTTCTGTTTCTTCGACATATTTGACGAAGACCAGCGTTATATATTGAAAGCCTCTCTTTTATTCCGCATTAAACTAAGTAACATTTATTCAGACTTCGACTAAAAAATAGATATGCTCATTTTTTTTTTCTTTTTTTTTTTTTTTAATCCAGGAAATATGTATATCCAAATTTAGAAGTCATACATCTATATCTTATGAATGCAATAACTATGTTATAAAAAAAAGAGGCTACCTGTATAACACTTGCTGATGGATTATGACATGTTACGTTGAACCCATAAAGTTTTTTTTTTTTTTTTTCTTTTTTTTACTAGTTAAAGAAAAATAAGAGCGGGAAAAAATAGTTAAAGTGATATTTCAGCGAAAACGCTTGGGTGTTGCGTGCTGGACGTAAAAATATAAACGTTGTACATCGGAAATAAAATTAAATGATGACATGAAATAAGGCATTTTCGAACGCCGTTGTATAAGACTATAAGTTAAGTTAAGATAATGAAATACTTATGCGGATTCTTCTATTTAGTAGTTCTTTGACCCTATTATAAAAACATCGAAAACACATTATTATCAAAGGTATATTTTTATATTATAGATATTTTTTTTACTTATGTATTTTGTTATATATATATATAGTAAACTATTGTAACGAATTTATGAGTTTAAAGATAAGAAAAACATAAAAGGAGAATTGCAAACCAATGCGCAGTATTGCTGCAAAAGGAAATGCAAAACTTAAATATAGGAATAAATTATCAATGAATAAAATTAATTATCAATGAATAAAATTAAATAAAACCCCAAAAGACACTGGGGTCTTCGTCAGGGAGGCCCCTCAGTATAGGGGGGAAAGAGAAGTTTCTGCCACGACAGTAGCAATTAGCTAATAACTATTCTTAGCTCCCAACTTCTCATCAAACAGAAAACCACCATTGGCTGAAAAGAAATCTGACATACATATAATTTAAATAATTCAAAAACAATTATAAAATTACCAAAATTACAAAAGTAGTACAATTACAGCAAATTAATATATATGAAATATACAAGAAATTACAAAATACATTAAAATGAAATAGAATAAAATGAAACCCCCTACCTGATAAACAAACCCTCTTCGGCCGACGGGGCTACTCGTCGGTACTTAAATATCACCCTTAATTTAGGAACCAGAACAAACCGAAATAGGAAAAAATTGGAAACACCCGGTTAAAAAATGAGACGGGTAATAGTGAACTTGAAAAGTTTTTCTTAAATCTTCAAGAGCATATTTTAAATCATTAGTATTCGAGTTTCTCGAGCACTGATTCACGCTTATAATCTCTTATTTATTAACTAATAACCTCTTATTTTGATTAATTTGCATATACGTCTGGATTTTTTGCCATCTATTGTTCCCTTGTTTTTGATTTTTTCCATTGTATTTGTATACTAGCTTTATTTTAATTTGTTCTTTATACATTGCCTTTTAAAATAATTCATTACTTTTATTTATAATTAATTTTTTTTATGACATTGCATGTATCTATGGCCGAATTGCACATTCCCGTGTTTCTGATATTTGTGTCATTACATCTGCATAGTGGTACAGTTTTACTTTATTTTCTCTTTACCGACTTATTTTTAAAATAATTTATTATTTTCATTTATAATTAACAAGTTATTATTTCTATTAACTTGCGCAGATTTCAGAAGACTAACATATTTTTTCCTTATTTATCTGTCACACCATCGTAACAATGCTTGCACAAGCCGCGGCTTACCTTCCGGTGCGGTTTATCTAAGAGCATTGTTTTTTTTTTGTTTTTTTTTTTCCCCGCAACATTTTAATAAGCTGTGACTTATCTACCAGTGCGGCTTACACTAAATTACGGTAATAAATATTTTTTAATTCTGTTTTCACATTCAGAAATTTCTCAACTGTTAAACTGACACACCTTTTTGAAAAATGTATTTTTTTAATTTTTACTATTTTATTTTGAAAATTTTCAATATGTGAAATTTTCCATTTTGATATTTAAAATAAATAAATAAATAAATAAATAAATAAATAAATAAAAAATTTGCGTTAATTTAACAATAGGGGATTTTTTAAATGTGAAAACAGAATTTAAAAATATACATTAGTTAATTAGTTATAAGTAAAGAAAATTTCCCATAGAATAACATTGGCTCGGGCGTCCGGCGACGGTAAGTGAAGAGGGCCGTTAAAGTGTAATGTTTCTTTTTAGTCGTTCAAGTAACTAACAAAAATTAATTGTTACTTATTTATTATTCGATTTTTTCGCCTCAATCAGTAGTACACGATGCATTATAAATAACAGAAAATATATTTACTATTAATGTTCACATCATTTATTATATCTGAATGTGTTTTATTTGATGCAGTCATCAAATATACATAAAAATATTTATTTTATAAGTTTTTATTTATTTATTTGTTTTCTTTTTCAATTTTTGTTTTAAACTTACATATTAATCAACGCAAATATGTATATTAAGCATTCGTAATTTAAGCATTAATTTAGAGCGTAATTTATTTTTCATTTCATTATTCAATTATCTAATAAAAGTTATTTGTTAAATATTTATTCATGTGAATGCTATTTTCGTTACCTCAATAAATATTGCAGGATACATTACGAATAAATGAAACTATTTTTACTATTAATAGTTCCACATTTATAATTTTAGAGTTCCACATTCTTCATTTGAATATCCTATACCTAATAATTTCATAATTTCATGGTCCCAAAATACTTTAAAATATTTATTTTAAGAATCAAGCTTTTTTTTAAACACGCTTTCATTAGCTTCACCTGTATGTATGTTTGTATGTAAGTATGTATGTTTGTATGCTTGTAACCGCTCTGGGAGTAAACAAAAAATCGATATTGTAAAAAAAGACTTTCCCTACGTGAACGCTGTGGATATGAGGTAAAGCTCCGCGCTACGAACCTAAAGGTCTAGCGTTCGAGCCCAGTCAGGGGAGATTTTAAAAAAATGGTTTTTGTTTAATTCTAAATTATTTTAATTAAAGATTTAAATGTATGTAAATATTACGGTGTGTCACTCACACGATTTTCTCTTACCCTGCATTTTAATACTAAGATAGATATTTTGTGCTTTTTTAGTTCACTTTTCTATAAAAGCGTGTTCTTTAATTTTTTAAAACTATAATATTATTTACTTTTACCTTCTATTTTTCATTAGTCAATGTAAATGCGCATAATAAGAATTGTATATTTATGTATTTTACACATTAATTTATGTTTCTTTTTATCATTCAGTTATCTAATAAACGTTAACTGTTAAATATTTACCGATCTGTTTTATTCACCCCAATAAATATTGCAAGAAACATGTTAAATAAGAGAAAATATGTTTACTATTAATATTTCTGCAACACCGTCTTTTAGACAGATATTTGGCAAAATGTAAACGATATTACATTAATATTTGGGTGTCTATGCGTTTTGAAAAGGTGCATTAGAAATTAGTAGTCAATATTTGCTGAATATTGTAGAAATACTGACATAAGTTTCGATGTATTTTGAATGAAAAAGACAGAATATTAATATATTCTGGCTAAATTGAAGAATGTTTTTGACAGTGCATTATATCGGAGTGTTATTGATATGTCACATTGTTATAATATGCATTTACATTGATATATAATATGCGTATAATGTTTAACTTACTTTATCGCATTATAATACTTGTTAATATTTTGCAAACATATTCGAATAACTTGTATTTCAGAAAAAATAATCTGGTGTGTCACTCACACGACTTTCTCTTACCCTGAAATTTAATACTATAAATACAGGTTGGAGGTTAAGAGGTAAGATAACGAGTACTGTTATGTAAACCTATGTTAAACATTTCAAATCAGGCTTCGGAAGAGTTTTATATGATAATTAGTTCTGTGTGAGGGGGACTACTGCCCCCTCAATCCCCCTTTTCATTAATGCTCTCATATTTATATAGAATTTAATTCGGTTATTAAAAAATAATTCTGTTTAAAAAAAATAATTTATTAAAATTATTATTTAAACAAATTATCTTTTATGATAATGCAGACGATTTCCATATTAGAGAAGTATTATGACACTAAATATAAAAAAAAAAGTTGAATTTATTCTCAATATTACTTTTTTTTTTTTTTTTTTGTTAAAAATGAAAAAAAAAATCGATAACTTTATTTTAAATTATCGCAGATCGATGGTTCAACCATTCGTTTTAAAAGTATTGAGCTCATTTGAAAGATGCCCATCATGAAAATTTACTCTCCTGGAGGAGGGACTCCCCCCCCCCCAGGGGGAGGGGGGAGGCGAGGCTCCTACATACTAAATTTTTTTTCCAGTTGACTATCTCTATTACAAAACATATATATTCGTTTCATTTGGTTTAGTGCAGTATATAGATGTTAAACTCTACTTACCTGCAATTTCCTTCATAGACGTATTTGAATACTTTTAAGTATCCCTGTACACGAACCATTTGCTTCATCTCAACGAAAAGCTTACTGTAGCATCCCTATATGATACGCATTTAGAATACTGAGTTTTTAATTTCTGCCACTATTTGTTCTTGAGATATGCTGATAACAGACACACAGACAGACATACACACAGACCATTCGCTAAAAACATGATTTTCGTATTCAAGGGACCTCAGAACATGTAAATATAACAAAAACTCCTGTTCGAAAATTTGACCCTAAAACAATACTTTCTGGACCCTATGGGTAAGAGAAAGTAAAAATGATTAACACGAGGGAACTGTGTCTTTCAAATGTTGAAGATGTGTAGTGGTGAAATAAAATGTGGATATTAGGATGAGCAGTGTCATGTAACCGCTGTCATGTACATTTTCCACTAAATGAGCAACAAATATTCGCATTATTTGAAAAATGACGAGTTAGTTTCCAGCCAGGGTGGCTCAGTGTTAGAGCATACTTACGTTAAGCAGAATGCCCGGATTCGATTCTTGGTTTTGGTATTTTCAGCGCAGTTGGTATAAAAATCAATCTTAAAGTTGGCATCAAAATTATTGAAGAACTAGCAATAATTCCTATTTAAAAGAAGGACACCTAATACTGTCTTGATAAGTAAATATTTGATGAATCATGATCTTAGTCTTATACTGTTTATAAAAAAAGCAACTTGATGCTAAAAATTAGCAATCAAACTAAAATATATGTATATATATAAAGTGTGGATGTGTGATTTGATAATTTTACTGTCGACTGTACACTCGAATTGATCTAAATAATAATAATAATAATAATAATAATAAATAGTCTTTTTAGTATGCACGTAAATGATTTATAATAATACTGGAAGGTATTTTTTCATAATATATAACTTGCGTAGATCAACGTAGAGAATTTTATAAAATCAATGAAAATTTTCATTAATCCTGTTTTAAAATTACAAAAACCTAAATTTTGCGCGACTTCCTGTATAAATAAAAAATATATTCATGGGGTGTTATATTCCCTAAAGCTGGCTTAAACTGTATTCCAATATCTCGCCTTAAATTCTAGATCTTTGAATAATAATAATAATAAATTGAAATAAATAAAAAATAAGAAATGGGAAAATATAAAAGGAAGAAAAATGTTGTCAACAGTTCTCGTTTCAAGGACCATACATAGTTTATGATTAGCACTGATAACTAAACTAAACACATGAATTATTCTCTAAAAATGTCAGAAAACTAACTTTCAAGATATTCAGAAAAAATTGTCCCTTTTTAAATTACTTTTAACTATTTTATGCTAAAAAAAAAATTGTTTAAATAAGTTTATTAAAATTAACTTTAAAAAGGGACACTTTAAGGATTATAAGTAACTGAACTTATTGTAATTAACATCATTATTATTATCGTCTTTGCATACTGAAAATTTAAAAGATGCGCTCTGTTACCAAAGAATGATAATCATGCTTATTTTAATTTTTCCTGAATCTCTCAACAAATTTGTTTAAACATATTTCTGGGATTTATAATTATAGAGTGCTAAAATTCTGTAAATTGATTTAAAAATGCATGGGAAACTTGGCACTCTTAAAAAACACTTTTGCATGGATATTTCCAAAGCTGGGCTCCTACTGAAATTAGAGCTTCTGAAATCTAAATTTGCATTTTTGACCAAATATGCCGCCAAGTCTCTTTATTTGATGCCCAATCCCGAATTTTGTCGCCCAAGCGATCGTCATTCCGGAAAATTTTAAAAATTAGATTCTACTGAAATTAGAGCTTTCAAACTTTAGAAACATTAAACTACCATCGTCCACAAAATTATGCTGCCAGGTCTACAAAATTGTCGCCAATTTTGAAATCGAAATTAGCAGCGGACTTGGTGATTTGTTGACCAAATCTAGCGAGAAATAATAATCCATAGTTGCCAGTATGAGCAAGCTATTTCTGTATTTGAAATGAGGTTAATATTTTCAGTACAGGGTATCATTTCTCGCCAGTAATTTTCGCCAAAGAATACAAAAATAGGCCTTCAGAATTCGAGTGAGTTATATTGTGCTTAAATTGCGTCAATAACATATTCTGCAATAAGCTGCAGGGTCGCAACGTTTCTAAAATTTTACGCTCACTTTATTACAGTTTCACCAATATTTTAAAATAACACCATTTTACATAACGTTTTTTTAGCACCAAAACATTGAAGAAAAATTTCTTATTCACGATAGTGGTGACAATGTATTAAAAGGCGAGTAAAATTTTAGGGACACTGCGGGGCCTGGAACTGTAAAATACTAGGTAATTCGCGAAAAACGTACAGGAGATGTATCGAGTACAAAGACGATTCGGATTCACACAGTAGTACAGGGTCGAAAATGCAATTGTAACGAGTTAGGGAATTTTTTAGCTCTTTTATAATTGTTTAAAGACACACCCAAATGGTTCGAATTTTTAATAAATTCTTAACATTTGTATTAAAATAATCAGATAATAGTAGGCATTTTCATTCACCTGATATTTTTTATACGATTTAAATACATTGTTAAAAATGGTTTCTCAAAAATGAGCAAAATTGGCTCAAAATAGCTCCGAAACAATATATACTTAAATGGGAAAATCCCATGTACTCATTTTTGAGTATATTGACATGCTCAAAAATGGAGTTGACCACTGATAATCCCAATATCCCCACTTTTGAGCATGTCAGTATACTAAAAAAATAAGTAGATGGGTTTTCAAATTTAAGTATATATTGTTTCGGAGCTATTTTGAAACAATTTTTCTCATTTTTGAGAAACCATTTTTAACAGTGAAGTATGATGCTGATTGATCCTTTTTAGTTTTCTAAAATATCAAGAAAACAAGAAATAGGGGAAGTGGTCAAATCACGTGGATCTTACGGACACGAGATTTAGTGAGTTGAGATTATGGAACATCATAATAAAACTGTCAACAACCACTTGCAGAAGTATTTGAATGACAATTATGAGTACGTGGTGATAGCGAAATGACATTTAAAGTCCAAAAACCTAAAATAAGTTATGAGTTTCCCAATAACTATACCCTAATAACCTTGTTAGGATTGCATTTCCAACCCTACATTGTTATGTCATTCCGAATCATCTTTTTGCCCCTACATTTTCTGCAAGTATTTCGCACTGGTAGAGAATCACTCTGAACTAATCCTGGATAAGCGCATTCTTGCATTACGGTGTATATAATCCTATAATTGACTTTTCCGGTTCGAGCAATAGTCTTATTAGCTTGTTTCGAAATATTCATAGAATAGAAAAGCGTCTACTTATTTTCAAACCACTTACCACGCATCTGGAAATATTTCTGTAACAATATATATATTTCAGTGGATGTGTAAGGAAATCATGTGGTTGATACGTCAATTTTTTTATTAATTATTTTTTTTAATAATAGTAGTGTAATCAACACTACTATTATTAATGTTAGTATGATTTCATAAGCAAATAAGATTGTTTTATATATTGCATTTATAATTAAATTCTAATTTTTTTATGAAGAACTAGTGCTTAAATGAACGCTACTAAGTGAAGCCACTTCTTCGAAAAAAGATTTGTATAATTTACCACAGGAAAACATACGCAATTTATTTTTCCTAAAATAGAAAATCATATAACTTTTCTTTTCAATGTTTCAATGATCTCAATATTTTGCTATTGAAAAAAACGTTACTACGTCATTTTTTTTTCTCAGTTGTGAAATATTTAATATTAATTTTACCTCCAAAGTCTGTGATATGCCAATATAGTTAAAAGAATAAAAAATATAGAGAATAGAATTGGCAAATAAAATAAAGCGAGACAAAATCCATTTGCATGCTATTGACGACCATGTCAGAGGCGGAAGATTAAAGATATATGTGATGTGTTTTGTCATACAGTGTTTTGTGATTTATGTTAGGAGGCTTTCATGCAAACAAAGATGTCTGCCGAAGACATTGTGTTCCTGAACGGATGAGTCGCAAGCTATGGAAGAATTACATTATATTAGAAAGTTGATAGAAATAATTTGTAGAGCAAGACTAAAAATATTAGAGAATAACTGAAAATATGTGCCTGACACAATGCGTAAATTTTCAAGTAGGGTAAATAAATTCATTCCTTATTTGTATAAAGTTATTTTTTGTTTAATGATATTAATGAATTACTCTTTATAAGTATATAAAACTTAAATTAATAACTGTCTTATATTACTTTTTTAATATGATCTTCAGAAGGAAACACTATAAAAACAGTTTTATTACTATGTGTATATTTCTATTGTTGAAATGGGATTTATATGCATATATATCCTATAAAAATTCTAAGATTTAAAATACGAATAATTTTATTTTTAACATGAATTTATAGATAGATCTATAAGTGTAAACATATTTCAGATAACCTTATCTCTGTCGGACACGTTCTTCCACCATTCAAGAGATGGCGCTGCATTCGATGCCCGTCTATGAACGAGATGCTAAGCTGAAACTTTTGTCAGTATCCGGCTGACAGTGGAGACCATCAGCGCGAAGGCTGATTGAGTCGCGTTCGGCCTGGTGTTAGCACTGAGAGCGCCCAGTATGAGGGTAGAGCCATGGTTATGGTTGACTCGTAATCTAGTTTTACAGTTTGATATGGCACGCGTAGGTGCTTAACCCAGTTCCTGCTAATATATTAAGACTACTAGACATGTGTTTAAGCTATGGAATGCGCATTGTACTACTATCCAGTGTCTGTTTTTATAAAATCCTTACGTGTAGTGTTTGTTCGTTTATGTTTCATCTGTACCTCAATAAATGTATTGTCATAGAATCATCTTCCATTCATTGAATTACCCTTAGACACCTTTGTCATAGTACACATATATATATATATATATTTATTTATATATATATATATATATATACATATTGAATATATATATATATATATACATATATATATGTAGCATTGTCACAGATTATTTTATCTTAGTATTAAAATATAATTTTTTAATAAAATAAATTACAGGTGGCTTCGCAAGGAAATATTTTACAAGATGTAAACTATACTAGAAGCAAAAATAAATAAATAAATAAATAAATAAAAATACTCAGATAAAACATTACTTCTCTAGTTGATATAAAAAAAAAAAAAAAAAAAAAAAAAAAAACATTTTTAGTGTACGGTGACCAGATATTCTCATTTTCTGAGAACAATTTTAAAGAGATTTTTCTGGATTTCGGAAAATTGTACCTGGGAAATATCTTTTTTAAAATTTTTATCTTGTTAGTACAAATATTCCATCTAAATATAAAAAAAATAATAATAATTACATCCGTTTTAGACAACTGTAATAATTTTAACACTTTTTTTTTTTTAAAGGAACTCAAATTTTTTAACCATATATGATTGCCTACATAATACTAGAACTGACTTACATTAAAAAATGATTTACTTTGAATTACCGAAAATTTTAATTCGACAAATCTTTTAAAACTATAAACTTCTGATGGCAAAGAAAAATGGAATATACTACATAACATAACAAATGCTGCCGCGATTCATATATATATATATATATATTTAATAGTTTTGGTATAGGGTAGGCCGATTGCTTAAAAGTGTATTTTCATAATGCTTCAATATTTTACTTTATGATGCATCTTTAGAAATCAGCTTTAGCAAGTCTATCGTTTCTTTTATATTTTCATTCGGAAATATACAAATGTTTAATATTTCATATATCTAAATCCTTTAAACTTTTTTTTTTTTTTCCCGCATTAAAAAATATTTTAACAAAAGGTACAAAAAATACACAAAAGAAAGTTTTGATTTTCGGAATGAAAATTGTCTCGAGTTCGTTGAAATGATTTCCACATTTTGCTGATTTTTTGGTATAACACATTCATCTCGCTTGAAATCAATATTCCAGTGTTAAACTTTGGAAAAGTTTTCAATTTTCTATCTGAACATATTTACACATATGTGAAAATATTTGAATTGACAAGCAAAGCGTCAAAAATTTATTGCACTAATTCCAAATATATACATGTATAGATAGTTAAAAAGATCATACAATGCAAGAAAACAGATTATCAAAATATATTATATATATTTGAATGTATGTATATATAAACATTCGCTGGTTTCTAAAATAAATTGAAACATTTCTTTCTAGAGTTTGTTTCGAAGAATTGTGCATTGAGAAATATTCTTTTTACATAGAAGAAAGGGATTTTACATAAAAAAAAAAATTAAAACTTATAAATTGAAATATAGAGCTTGTTTATATGCCATCAAATTTTTAATGTTAGTAGAAGACTAATAATAGCAGGAGACTTGGCGCTGGAATATTAAAACAGGAATGAACTACTACGTCAGAAACGCCAAAGAAAAATTATTGAGGTGCATACAGCTGTATCGGTAGCCTAAAGCGTACCGTCATCAGTGCAAAAAAAGAATTCTGAATCTGGAGAAGTGCTCGTATATATAGGAGAGGGACCGGATTTAGTTGAACCAATAGGATTACGGAAGAGGTGGGGAGTGTGGCCAATAGGAATTAAGGAATGTGTAGCTGTGTAAACAGTAGAAAAATTAAGGAAATGTGGACTGAATGTAAAATTTCCAACAATCAGACAAATAGGGAACAGCGAAATCACAATTTACAAGGTTTTTAAAATTTTTATAAATATGAAAAGCTTAAAAAAAATTGAGTTCATGAATGGATTTAGGTCTGTAAATTGTTTTAGCTGAATTAAATATAAAATTATGATTTTCCTCCCAGCAATGTTTAGAAATAGCCGATTTATTGGTTTCTTGTTTGCGGACGTTGTGTACTGATAACAGTAAGTGTCGATTTTGCGAGTAACATAAAAGACAAAAGCCCATCTGATTGGTACACTTCGAATAAATCGTAAGGGACGCCCAAGTGAAGTAATAAATATTAAATTGAAACGCGCAGAATTTATCGCCAAAAAAAATAAAATAAAATAAATAAATAAATAAATAAATAAATAAATAATAATCAGAGCATTACAGTGTTGAAGAGGAAAGACAAGAGTGATATTTTGGTTCTATCTACAAAGCATTCAAGCGAAATGATATTTGTAAAAGCGAAAAGAGGATTTTGCCCCAAACCAAAAATTGTAGCTTAGTATAATAAAGCAAAGGCCTGTATTGATTTGTCAGACCAAATGAGGCTCTTGAGGGAAAAACACTCAAGTGGTATAAAAAGTTGATTTTCGAGCTATTTCGAAATATTGCTGTTATAAATGCGTGTTTCAAGAAGTAACAGGGAAAAAAAATATTAGAGCATTTCGCAGACAATTAACAGATGCACTCACACTGTGGCTAGATGAGGAAATTCCAATCCAAGATGAAAGAAGAATTGTTCATAAATTACTCAAAAAGGAAGGAGACAAACATAAAGTCCGAATATATTGTTCGAAATGTTATAGATGACAACTCAAAACTATTTGGAGGCAAGAATTTTCCAAAACAGTTGTCACGTATTGTAATCTATATATTAATACGTGAAGCAAAAACTTTGTACCCCTTTTTACGAAAATTGCGCGGACGGAGGATTATGAAATTTCGCACACTTATAGTTTATATAGAGAAGAAGTGCAGAATGCTAATATTTTTTAAAAATACAACGACAAAGACGAGAAATTGGAACATTTGTGAAACGACAAAGGTGCAATTCAAAGCCTATATTATCGGGTTTTATTTCCAGATTAAAATTAGCATTTTCATTTTTTTATACTGTTGCCAAAATTTTGAAATTTCAATTAATAATAAAAAGTTAATATGTTAATAACAATAATAAAAGTTAATAACAATGAGTTATTTTTTAAATAGCCAGTTTCATCTGAAAGAGTTATCGCAGAATGCTAATATTTTTTAAAAACACACAAGTTTTGCATTATATATATACTAATTAATCAACTCAACTCAACTCAACTCATTCAATTTGTATAGATCAGTTTCTAAAGAAATCAACCTAAAATAAAAAAAAATAACGATTTTTTCTACTGACGATGAAAGTTTTTTTCTACTTTTATTATGCCTCGACATAAAACATTAACGGGTCGGAGTGAGAGACAAAGAAGAAGGAATCTATATTTGCGGACACATAATAATAATAGTAATGAAAATACAAATAGTGTTAATATTATACAGAATGAAGAAGTGAATTTGACAGATAAATTTAAATGTGCACGAAATGTCATTCCAAAAGTTTTTTATAGTTATGATTGTGGATTAATGGATTTGGAATGCAGGTTTTGCAATGCGAAACATTTTGAATCTGAAGTCACTTTAGGTGACAGAACTGCATTCACTTCATGTTGTCATAAGGGTAAAGCAATATTACCGCCCTTAAGTCAAAATGAATATTTTAAATCATTGTATGATGGACTTATTTCAAATGAACCTTCAATAAAAAGTAAGTCAAAAAATTATTTTGAAAATATTCGCAAATACAATTCATCATTTGCTATGGTTAGCTCAGAAGCTCAAGTATCCGAGGCAGTTACAAGTGGAGTGTATCATTTCAAAATACATGATGTTTTTTATCACAGATCGGGTCCAATGACTGCTGCACATGGTCGTTCACCATGTTATGCGCAATTATATTTTTATGATGTTGACACTGCTATCAATTATAGATTACAAGAACGTTTTAATCAAACATGTAACAACAACATAATGCGCGAAATTTCTCTCGAATTGGAACGCAGTAATCCTTTTGTTCGGTCATTCATTGCAATGAAACATCATTGTCAAAGAGTTGAAAATCAAAATAAAGAAATTTGTATGCTCATTAAAGTAAATCATGATTTAGATCTACGCCGTTTCAATGATGCAGTTCACACTGATGTAGCAGTAATATTTAGTACAGTTGATGGTGAGCCACCTTTTGAACGAAATATGATTTCATTTTCAAAATTTAATGGTATCATTAAAAATATCTCAGTTTTGGATTCATCATTAGATCCTTTAGCGTATCCACTACTTTTTCCAAATGGTGATACTGGGTGGCATATGAATATGACTCATAATGCACCAACTATATCTAATTCAAGAGCGCCCAGAAATAAATTAACATTTAAACTTATAATTTTAATTAATTATGGTCGAATTTCGACCACTGGGCGACCACTAGTATGTGTAAATCCAAGCCACATTTTTGTTTAGAATGTTTTAATAAATTTCGTTGAAACCACATATGGCTGCATTTCATTGAGACTACATTTATTAAAACGCTTTTTTTAGCATCACCTGTATGTATATTTGTATGTATTCTTGTAACCGCACTGGGAGCAAACAAAAAATCTATATTGTAAAAAAAAAGACTTTCCCTACGTGAACGCTCTGGCTGCGGGGTAAAGCTCCGGGCTACGAACCTAAGGGTCTAACGTTTAAGCCCAGTCCAGGGAGATGTTTTAAAAATGGTTTTTATTTAATTCTAAATTATTTATTTTAATTAAAGATTTAAATATGTAAATAAAATATTATGGTGTGTCACTCATACGATTTTCTCTTACCCTGCATTTTAATATTATAAAGATAGATATTTTCTGCTTTTTAGTTCACAATTCAATAAAAGCGTGTTCTTTAATCTTTTAAAAGTACAATTTTAATTTTTTAACTTTAATATTATCGGTCCCCAGGGACCAACACCGGCCACACGGAAGGTTCCCTGCCGGTTCCCAGGGATAGACGCCGCGCTCAACACATTAATGTAAATTTCGTAAAATATTGTTTAAATGCTTGAAACTTATATGATCAAAATTTTGAATAAAAATTTTATTTATTATATTAATTAATAGAGAAAATATGCTTATTTTTTTATTTATTTTTTTTTAACTTAGAATTCCATGTAATCCCTTAACAATGATTTTCATTAGAAAAATTACACAAAATGAATTAAATGGAATATTTTTTATTTACAGCATTATTTGAAATATTTAAAATTAATAGATAGTTAATCGAAATGTATAGAAGTCGTAAAATAATAACAATTATCAGAAAATAAAATTTTAATTATTTTTGTTAATTAGGAGATAGCTTTTTCAATAAGAAAAATTTCTGGCATAATTTAAATTTCAACACTAGAAGCATGGGACATTTTTTTATAACAAATTCTATTAATTTAAAGAAGCTCAGGGTAGTTACATCTTTGGGGGCAAATTATGGTTGAGTTGAAATTATAGTGAAAAATCAATATCTCAATTCAAATTGTGGTAGTGGAGGAAACTAATTAACTTAAGATCAAATGATAAATTTTAGTCAAAGTTCTTATTCTAATTTTGAAACTAATGTAATTTTTTAATTACACTTTACAAGGACTGGCGTTGTTCAGCTTTAACATCATATTATAAGTATTTCTCCCAAAACATCGATAGTATATGAATGGATTTTGAATTTAAAAACGTAGATAAAGTAAATGTAGATTAAAAGTAAATTATCTTGCACTGAACTGTAATTACAAAATTGATTAATAATATTCTTCAATTAAAAAATTCCATTTAGGACTCAGACAAAATTAATAACTGAATCACCGAATGTAAAATAAATAAATAAATAAATAAATAAATCACTGTCATATTTATATTATAAATAAATAAATATATATATATATATATATATATATATATAGTATATAAATATGTATATATATATATATATATATATATATTGATTGATTGAATATTAATTAGAGTATATTTGTATAAAAAAGGCGCTAAAGGCAGCACTAAAATATACAAAATTTATATAGTTTTAAATAGAAAGTAATAAACAGGTGCAAAAATTTTAAAATAAGTGGTCGCAGTTAACAAAAAGGAAGAACAAGAAAAAAAAAAAATTATATATATACATATAAAATTAACCACTCTCACTTATCTTAAAATTTTTACACCTATTTATTACTTTCTACTTAAAACTGCATATATATATATATATACATTTATATATAGGAAGATAGATAGATAGATATAAAGACATTTCAGATAATCTTATATATTTATATGTTTATATATGTATATATAAGATTGCTACATATTATTTTGTATTAGTATTAAAATTAAAATTTTTCCATCCCTCAAAGTGTAAATAAATAAATTAATAAAAGTTAATTGTAATTGGAAAATCTTGTTCTCGAATCTATGATGTTTATAAAAGTTCTCCAACTTGTGTTAAATAATAACGATGGCAATAGTTGAAAAAGCACAATAATATGCACATAATTTTTCTTCTAAAAATAAATATATACTAATGAATGCTTATCTAAATATAAAGACGTCTTTTAATAACGTTACTTGAAAATTAATATTTGCAAAAATAATAAATTACACGTGTCACGCAAGGAAAAATAAATACAAGTTGTAAACTATATTAGAAGCAAAATCGGAAAAAAAAAAGTACTCAAATAAAACATTTTCAAAAATTTCAAAATTTTTATAATTTTTTTCATTATTTCAATGCTTAATTAAAACTCTTTTTGTAGTTAAGATGAACATTATCTCTCCAGACTATATAAAAAATTGTATTATAATCTACCAGAAATGGATTAAACTAATAAATCCTTCTCCAGAAGTATCTATAGATATTAAATAAAGTCCATGAAGATAGAAAAAAGTTACGTGATCGTATTTACTTTGTTATACAACGTATAAGAAATTATTGTGTAACCGATTTGCGAAACGTATTTCATATTTGTTCAAGAGCGGATGGTCGTAGAATGTCGTCAATTTATATTTGTCACTGACATATTGCTACATTTTCCACCTGCAATTCAGTTTTATTCTTGATACGTCCTCCTACATTAGAAATAGTTACAATATTACAAAATTTTTCGTGACATCTGTTTGTACATACGCATGTAAATATGTATATCTCGCATAATTCATGAACTGTTAAACGTAGAACGTTGCAAATTTGTATGTAGATTCGTTTATAATATGTAGTCGCGTATCCAGGGCCTGATTACCCAAAAGACTCGGGATGCACAAGCTTCCCCTCTAAAATTTAAGAGGGCCCTCCAAAATGAATAAAACAGGGTCTTGAATTTTCTGTTTTATTTTTTCACACTGAGATTGAATTTTTCTGAGAAAATTCGCCTAAAGCAAGATAAAATACTCACTATTTCGGGAAAAATCTATTATTTAACCTCAAAAATCTGAATGTTCTTAATTAATAAGTTATACAATTTTAATGTTGTGTGTAGAACACCCCCCCCCCCACAGATATATGAATGAAAAAAAAAAATAACTATAAACACACACTAATTCTTGATATTACAATATGTAACAGGAAAACAAGATTTTCTGAAATGAAAGAGGGCTCCGAAATGATACTGAGCTTCAAAGATTAATCGGTCCCTGCGTGCATCTTCTGTTTTGGTCTTCGTACGACTTTATGTATTGGAAATATGTATGAAATACATATGATTAATGATCAAAAACAAAAATTTTGGCCATTATATATAAACTTCCGTCATACGCATTTCAATAAAAGTTAGTGATAGAGCTTAAAATGAAATAGTTACGAAATATATTGGTTTTCTTAATTGTAGTTCGTAAAGACATAGGCAGACTCTAGTCGACGAATGTACTTTATATATTGAATATTCTGGAAACAAACAAATAAAACTATTACTCTTACTACAGATGATAATAATTAACGAACATTCTCGAAACAGTCCAAAAAGCAGTTATTCGTACTGCAAAAGTCAAGTGAATAGCGTTAATACACCATATGAAAAGAATTGTGTTAATTCAGGAACAACGATCATAGTTTCTTTGAGACGACCGCTCTGAACTCTTCAAAAATCATTTCAGTGATTTATAGTATTTTCGAGGTACGTGTGCGCTAGAAACTATAAATATGATTTTGGAAAATTCCAAAGCTGAGCTCCTATTGAAATTAGAGCTTCTAAAATCTAAATTAGTACTTTTGACCAAATATGTCCCCAAATCACTTTATTTGATGCGATTCACCAATTTTGTTGCCCAGGCGATCTTCATTCCGGAATATTTTAGAATTTGGATCCTACTGAAATTAGAGCCTTCAAATTTTAGTAATAAACTACCCTTTTCCGGCAAATTCTTTTGTGAAGTCACCAAAACCGCCACCAATTTCGAAATCGACATTAGCAATAGACTTGGTGACTTTGCGAGATCAGCGAATAAATCTAACGTAAAATAATATTTCATGGTTGCCAGTATCAGTATGCTCTTTCTCTATTTGAAATCAGGTTATTATTTTCAGTATAATGTATCACTTCTCGCCAGTAATTTTCGCCAAAGTGTACAAAAATAGGCCTTCAGCTCTCGAGTGAGTTATATTGCGCATATATTGTGTCAATAACATATTCTGCAATTAGCTGCAAGCTTGCAGTTTTCCTAAATTTTTACGCTCATTTTATTGTAGTGTCACCATTATTTTAAAAGAATGCATTTTTACATAACGTTTACACATGTCTTGGCATTAAAACATTCAAGAAAAATTTCTTATTGACGATAGTGGTGACAATATATTAAAACGGTACGCTACGGGACCTGGATTTGTAAAATAGAGAATTTGCTACCGTTGCAAAAAAAAAAAAAAAAAAAAAAAAAAAAAAGACTTACAGGAGATGTAGGGAGCACAAAGACGATTCGTAATTGAAAGGTTGGAAATGCAATCCTAACGAGTTAGGATATTTTTTAGCTCTTTTAAAATTGTTTAAAAACATACATAAATGGTTCCAATTTTTAGTGAATTCCTAATATTTGAGTTAAAATAATAAGATAATTATAGACATGATCAGTCACCTCATATTTTTTAATACAATTTAAACAGTATAATGCTGATTGATGCTGTTTAGTTTCCTAAAATATGAAGAAAACAAGAAACAGGGGACGTGGTCAAATCCCGCGGATTTTGAGTACACGAGAGTTAGGGAGTTGAGATTAAGGGATATCATAATAAAACTGTGAACAGCCATTTGCAGAAGTGTTAGAAGGAAAACTACATGGTAATATCGAAATGACATGTAAAGGCCAAAAGCTTAAAATAAGTTATGAGTTTCCCAATAACTATACCCCTAAACATCCCCATCTCTTTAGAATTGCATTTCCGACCCTGTATTGCTATGTGAATCCGAATCGTCTTTGTCTCCTACATCTCCTGTAAGTTTGTCGCACTAGTAGAGAATCATCCTGAACTTACCCGGGATAAACGATATTCCTGTTTTTCGGTATATATAATCCTATATTTGTGACTTTTGTGGTTCGAGTAATAGTTTTATTAGCTTGTTTCGAAATATTCATAGAATAGAAAAACGTCTACTTATTTTCGAACCACTTACACCACACTGCATCTATATTAATATTATAAATGCGAAAGTTTGGATGGATGGATGTTTGTTACTCAATCACGCCATAACGGCTAAAGGGATCTGGATGAAATTAGGTACAGAGATAGAGAATAGTCTGGAATAGAACATAGGTTACTAATTATACCGGAAATTTGATTAGATTTTTAAAAATTAATTAAAATATGAAAATAATAAACTGGTAATTGACTTAATATAAGCCATTTAAATTTTTAATTGTTGCCAAAAAAGTTTACGTGGTATTTTTTATTTTTTATTTATTTATTTTTTCAACATAAAATGAAATATGCTTTCACGCGAAAAATAAAATAATACTAAATGTTAAATTGGTCGATGAGAAAATGACACTTTATAATTTTAAAATAAAATAGTAATATTACAAATCTAACATATTTCTTCTGAATTTTATTTCATAGCATTTTTTTTTATATACCTCAACTTCAGATTTCTTTTTTTTTTTTTTTTAGTACGGCGTATGAAACACGCTTGGCATAAAAGCTAATTTAGCATTATATTAAAAGTATTTTCTTATTGATAATTCTGGACATTTTTTTAAATTTTGATGCTGAAGTAGATCGGACATTTTTCGCCAAGGAAAAGATAGAAAGAAATACGTAAGTGAAGTGATGACGTCACTGGCTGTTCGTGGATACAAGTTCTAGTACTGCCTACCCCGTTGAATTTCTCAACTCTCTGGAGTTCAGTTAACGGGAGTACCGTCCCATATGTTGGAGCTTAAAGTTGGCGTTCCAACTATGCTGATGCGTACCCTTGATGCACCCAGACTGTGCAACGGCACTAGGCTTCGTATCACAGAGCTGGGTATTAATATTATAAAATGTACCATTATTACAGGAACTGCTAAAGAGACAGCGTTGTGATTATTCCCAACAACTTGCCATTTCATTTCAAGAGATTGCAATTTCCATTGAAATTGGCTTTTACAATGACGATTAACAAATCCCAGGGCCTAACCTTAAAAGTGACAGGCATTCATTTAGGAATTCCATGCTTCTCACACGGCCAATTATATGTTGGTTGTGCACGTGTTTCAAGTACCCAGAACTTGCATGTGCTGACGGAAAATAATAAGTCATTTAATGTTGTATACAGATCGGTATTAGAATAAAAATAAACTGTATATTTTTCCCGTAGATCTTTCAATGAATTACAATTTTTTTTGAGTATACTTTATCAGACTCTGTTTTGCACAGCACCACAATGATAAGTTTACATTACATATTATGATCAAACGTGAACAAAGTCGCGGGTAACAGCTAGTTGGCAATATTTTTGTAACAATATATATACTTCAATGGGTGTGTAAGCAAGTCGTGTGGTTGCCACGCCAGATTATTTTCCATTTTATTTCACTACTATTATCAATAATATTATGATTTCATAAAGCAAGTAAGAAGATCATTTTACATGGAATTTATAGATTTTTACCCCGGATGTAAAGCTCGCTATGTCCATTTTGTGAAAAGAGTTACCACCATGTCTTTGATGTGCTACAAGGAAATACATTTATCATGGATAAAAAAAAATTGACATGGTTTTATTTTCACAATTTTATCTCCTTTACAGTAACTGGATATTAGTGCTTAATGCCTCTTTATAAATCAAAAAGTGTACATAAAGGATATAGTGCTAATTCTTTTCTCAAAATGGGCATGGTGTCCTTTTCCTCCGGTAGTCAGTGCATACATGCATCCTACTAAGTGAAGCTAGTACTTTGAAAAAAAAAAATTGTATAATCATCACAGGAAAGTATACACTATTTATTTCTTTACTTTAAAAAATCGTTATAACTTTTCTTTTCAATGTATTTATCATGATAATATTCTCTATATATTCCATTTAAATGACATCAATATTTTACTAATGAAAAAAAAAAAAAAAAAAAATACTATCTGTTTTTCTTTTCTCAGTTGTGAAATATTCAATGTTAATTTTACCTTGAAAATATGTGACGTGCCAATATAGTCAAAAGAATAAAAAATACAAAGAATAGAAATGACAAATAAAATGAAAGCGAGACAAAAATCATTTATACATGCAATTTACTACCGTGTCAGAGGCGGAAGGATAAAGATATATGCGATGTCTTTTGTGATGCAGTCTTTTGTGATTTGTGTTAGGAGGCTTTCATGCAAACAAAGATGCCTGCCAAACACACTGTGTTCTCGAAGGATAAGTCGCAAACTAAGGAGGAATCAAATTATATTAGGAAGTTGATAGAAACAAGTTATAGAACAAGATTAAAAGAAATAGAGAATAATAGGAAATAGATACATAATTCATGCGTAGTTTTTGATTAGTGTAAATAAATTCAGTCCAGATTTGTATAAAGCTATTCTTTGTTTAAATACAATAAAAAAATAACTCTATATATGTATATAAAACTTTTTATTTACAACTAGCTTATATCATTTTTTAAACCTTTTTACTTTCTCTTACCCATAAGGTAGAGAAAGTATTGTTTTTGGCTCAAATTTTCGAACGCGAGATTTTGTCATATTTACACGTTTTGAGGTCCCCTGAATACGAAAATCATGTTTTTAGCAAATGGTCTGTGTGTCTGTGTGTATGTGTGTCTCTGTGTGTGTGTGTCTGTGTGTGTGTGTGTCTGTGTGTGTGTCTGTCTGTTATCAGCATATCTCAAAAACAAATTATGGCAGAAAGTTCAAACTTGGTATTCTAAATGTGTATCATATAGGGATGCTACAGTAAACTTTTCGTTAAGATTAAGCAAATGGTTCGTGTACAGGGACAATCAAGAGAATTCTAATACATTACGTCTATGGGGGAAATTGCAGGAAAATAGAGTTTAACGTCTATAGACTGCACTAATCCAAATGAAACAAATATATATTTTTTGTAATAGAGACAGTTAACTGGGAAAATTTTTTTGTGTATGTAGGAGCCTCGCCTCCCCCCCTGGGGGGGAAGTCCCCCCTCGAGGGGAGTAACTTTTCATGATGGGTATCTTTCAAAAGAGCTCGAAAATATCTTTAAAACGAATGGTTGAACCATCGATCTGCGATAATTTAAAGCAAAGTTATCGATTTTTTTTACTTTTAACGAAAAAAAAAAATCGTACTTTTTTTTTTTTTAAATATTGAGAATAAAATGGACTTTTTTTTTATATTTGGTGTTAAACTACTTCTCTAATATGGAAATCGTCTGCCTTATCATAAAAGATAATTTTTTTAAATAATACTTTTAATAAATTATTTTTAAAAAAGAGAAATATTTTTTAATAACCGAATTAAATTCTATATAAATGTAGGTGCATTAATGAAACGGGGGGTTGAGGGGGCGGTAGCCCCCCTCACACAGTACTAATTATCATATAAAACTCTTCAGAAGCCTAATTTGAATTGTTTAACATAGGTTTACATAACAGTACTCATTATCTTACCTCTTAATCTCCAACCTGTATTTAGAGTATTAAATTTCAGGGTAAGAGAAAGTCGTGTGAGTGACACACCAGATTATTTCAGAAGTTTTTTAATATTTTCTTCACTTTAATATATAGTTCTGTTCTTATGTATATTTTCCTTAAAAAAGAAAAAAAAAAAAAAAAACAGGCTTTATGCATATACTCTATAAAAATTCTAAATTTCTAAAATTTAAAATGCAAATATTTTTATTTTTAGCGCGAATTTGTTTTATTTTTTTAGGACAATATACAATGCATAGAATTCAGTTGCCAAAGTATTATTTTAACAACTTATAAATATTGTTATTTATGTAGTTCTATTGCTAGATATGACCTCAATAATATTATCTAATATCTTTAAATTGTTTTCAAAATTTTCTTGTTACGTATTGAAAGTTAAACATTTAAAGTTCAACTTCACCTATTTTATTATTTTTTAGATTAGTAATCAAATTGATGTCAGACGTAGTAATTTTTAAATAATAAAATATTTGGTACGTTAGTAGAGAAACAAGTTTCTCTGTTTAAAATGTTGCCATCACATTGATGAGTACATTATATATATACATATAGATATAGATATGCCGGGGGATCAAAAACTCATAGAAAAATTAAAAAATATATATCATTGAAAAAGTACTGATTACAGGTTTATGCAATTTTCATTAAAATGCACAGAAAAACATGGGATATTTTTCTGCATACATCAGAAAAAAAATATTAGATGCATTTTTCATCTACTTATCGATTTCCTAGTATCCTCTCACATTTTGAACAGATCTGCCTGACCAAATAACGGCATATTACGAATACTGAAGCTATATTAAGGAGAATTTCCAATGTGCTGCGTCTGACGGTCATTCTAGTGAAATAGAGTGTCACATTGAGCATTTATATTTCTCATTACTTCGGAATACTTTGTGCCACCGTAAAAAAAAAAAAAAAAAAAAAAAAAATTAGTTTTACAATTAAAGCGCCAATTTGATTAAGAAAATTTAAACTAATTTACTGAAAAATCTTTTGCTGCCTAAATTAAAAATTTTCGTAAGTTATTCGAAATTTACGATTTACTTAACATGGCAGAATAGCGCAAAATTTCGCATTAGCGTCATTTTGAAGGATATTTGCATCAGAAATATAAAAGATCATTTTTAAAATGACATTTGTGATACTTGTTTAAACACCATTGACTATAAATATTCTAATTTAAAAATTTCGTAAGTTATTCGAAATTTAAGATTTTATCAACATAGCAAAATGGGGCGATATTTCATATAAATATGCATTTTTGGGATTGTTGCATTGGAAACAGTAACACGAAAGTAAACTACGAAATTGATCCCAATAAAATTAATTAATAGATTAGAATATGATAAATATATCGAACTGAATGTTGGGTAGCCTATTAGACGAAGATTTCGTTCTGTCTCTGTGTCAAGCGTTTGGTCAAATTCATTTCTCTTAACAGGAATATAATATGTCCTGTATAAGAAATTTATGAGAAAATACACATGATGGGGAACTGAGCAGAGTCTACCTATGCCAACAATTTTTTTTTCCTGTGAATTTTGGATTACCCTGTACATATGAAGTGAAAACATTTTGAAGTTTATTACGCATTGACTTAAACTGAAAGTAGAACTCAAGCTTCTTTTTTTTTATGAATATAATTTAAACGTGAAATTTCATGTAAAAAGTCGAATTAATTTCTAATTGATTAATTTAAAGAGTAAATGCTTATACAGTCTTAATATGTCCTGTATAAGAAATTTATGAGAAAATACATATGATGGGGAACTGAGCAGATTCCACCTATGCCAACTAATTTTTTTTTCCTGCGAATTTTGGATTACCCTGTACACATGAAGTGAAAACATTTTGAAGTTTTATTACGCATTGACTTAAACTTAAAGTAGAACTCAAGCTTCTTTTTTTTTTTATCAATATAATTTAAACGTGAAAGTTCATGTAAAAAGTCGAATTAATTTCTAATTGATTAATTTAAAGAGTAAATGCTTATACAGTCTTAATATGTCCTGTATAAGAAATTTATGAGAAAATACATATGATGGGGAACTGAGCAGATTCCACCTATGCCAACTAATTTTTATTTCCTGCGAATTTTGGATTACCCTGTACACATGAAGGGAAAACATTTTGAAGTTTTATTACGCATTGACTTAAACTTAAAGTAGAACTCAAGCTTCTTTTTTTTTATCAATATAATTTAAACGTGAAAGTTCATGTAAAAAGTCGAATTAATTTCTAATTGATTAATTTAAAGAGTAAATGCTTATACAGTCTTAATATGTCCTGTATAAGAAATTTATGAGAAAATACATATGATGGGGAACTGAGCAGAGTCCACCTATGCCAACTAATTTTTTTTTCCTGCGAATTTTGGATTACCCTGTACATATGAAGTGAAAATATTTTAAAGTTTTATTACGCATTGACTTAAACTGGAAGTAGAACTCAAGCTTCTTTTTTTATGAATATAATTTAAACGTGAAATTTCATGTAAAAAGTCGAATTAATTTCTAATTGATTAATTTAAAGAGTAAATGCTTATACAGTCTTAATATGTCCTGTATAAGAAATTTATGAGAAAATACATATGATGGGGAACTGAGCAGATTCCACCTATGCCAACTAATTTTTTTTTCCTGCGAATTTTGGATTACCCTGTACACATGAAGTGAAAACATTTTGAAGTTTTATTACGCATTGACTTAAACTTAAAGTAGAACTCAAGCTTCTTTTTTTTATGAATATAATTTAAACGTGAAATTTCATGTAAAAGTCGAATTAATTTCTAATTGATTAATTTAAAGAGTAAATGCTTATACAGTCTTAATATGTCCTGTATAAGAAATTTATGAGAAAATACATATGATGGGGAACTCAGCAGAGTCCACCTATGCCAACTAATTCTTTTTTCTTGCGAATTTTGGATTACCCTGTACATATGAAGTAAAAACATTTTGAAGTTTTATTACGCATTGACTTAAACTGAAAGTAGAACTCAAGCTTCTTTTTTTTTATGAATATAATTTAAACGTGAAATTTCATGTAAAAAGTCGAATTAATTTCTAATTGATTAATTTAAAGAGTAAATGCTTATACAGTCTTAATATGTCCTGTATAAGAAATTTATGAGACAATACATATGATGGGGAACTGAGCAGAGTCCACCTATGCCAACTAATTTTTTTTTCCTGCGAATTTTAAATTACCCTGTACATATGAAGTGAAAATATTTTGAAGTTTTATTACGCATTGACTTAAACTGAAAGTAGAACTCAAGCTTTTTTTTTTTTTATGAATATAATTTAAACGTGAAATTTCATGTAAAAAGTCGAATTAATTTCTAATTGATTAATTTAAAGTGTAAATGCTTATACAGTCTTAACATGTCCTGTATAAGAAATTTATGAGAAAATACATATGATGGGGAACTGAGCAGAGTCCCCCTATGCCAACTAATTTTTTTTTTTTTCCTGCGAATTTTGGATTACCCTGTACATATGAAGTGAAAATATTTTGAAGTTTTATTACGCATTGACTTAAACTGAAAGTAGAACTCCAGCTTCTTTTTTTTTATGAATATAATTTAAACGTGAAATTTCATGTAAAAAGTCGAATTAATTTCTAATTGATTAATTTAAAGAGTAAACTTGTTGTGAAAAAAAGGTTTTATAACATTATTATCATTTATTTGACAATGTGCAGGAAATGCTGAATTCTATAATGTAATACCTATATTTAAGATGTTTTTTTTTTTCAACAATAAAAGTTTTAAATTTTTTAATGTATCTTAGAAACAATTAATTTGCTGACTTTATGCTATTGAACATTATATTGCTATATGTTATTTCTTTCCTAACGTACATATGTAAGGAAAGTAATGTAACCATGAAAAAATTTCAACTTTGTGATTTTGATGTATCTATACGTTTCGAGGTTCCCTGAATTCTTTTTTGTTAAATTTACGACGATGTATGTGTGTGTAAATGTGTGTATGGGTATGAGTGAACACGATGGCGTCTAAGCATTTTGTTCGGATGAACTAAAAGTTGGCACGTATGTTATAGGTCACCCTATCACGAACCCTATTCATTTTTTTGAATTACAGTTTTTTTTTTTTTTTTTTTTTTTGCAGAGACACAAAGAAAAATTATTTATCATTAAAGCCTATGGGATCAAAATCTTTAACGTACGATAGCGTCCAAATGTGTTATTCGTTTGAGCTTAAAATTATATACATGTTATAGGTCAATGTTCAAAGAAGTGTATAAATTTTGGTGAATCTAGAACTTATAGTTTTTTACTGTGTCACAAAGAAAAATTCTTTATTACCGTGGCCTATAGGATCAAATTATTTTTTACTTACGACAGCGTTTAAACGTCTTATTCCATTCAGATCAAAATTTATATACATGTCATACAAAAGGTGTAGATTTTGGTGAATCTAGCATTTATAGATTTTTTCAGGGACACAACGAAAATTTTCTTATTGTCATGACTTACATGGTTCAAATTATTTAAAATGCAATGACATTAAATTAAACAACATATTTCATGGGAATAAATTCTCAAACCATCGACTGCAATTTTATCATTTGTTTATTGAATGATTTCTCTGACATATTTAAACAACCGTTTACTTAAAGTCGAGTGAAGTCACTTCAGATTTTCTTCATATGATGCAATAACCGTAATAATTCTTATAACTAAAGTAAAGGAAAAGAGCAATGCACTGATAAAAATTATGAAGTGGCCTAATATTGCATAAAACACTAATGTTTAATGAAATTAATTTCTATTTCTTAAGAATTTCTCACAAACAATTTTATATTAAACATGTACATGGAAGAATTATAAATCATTCTTTACTGCCAGCGATTTTTACTTTTGGTATTCGTAAAAGATGCATTTTTATATTGTTTTACGAGACTGTTGTATCAACGAAATATGTGTGAAAATAGCATTTGTGATATTGAATATTCCAAAATAGCTTGTAAATCTTGAGTAAATTTTTATTGAAAATGAAGGAAGAAATCCGAACCAATAATTTGTAAAACTAATTTACACAACTTTAAAGCTCATTTTGATAAAATCTGTAGAGTAAAAGATTTTACTGGGGAAATTAATGTTAAAATTTTGAACTAAAATAAAAGAAAAAAGAAAAACTAGTCATTAGTTTTTATGTATTAAACATCCTAAAAGAGTAACTATTAGTTGTAAGAAAAGAATATCTGTTACATATTACAACGAACGAAATAACCAACAGGGTAGAAAACTCGCAAAAGAACACCTCTAAACTGTTAACGAAAATGTAACAGCTTAAACAGCAGAAATACGAATACAAATTAATTTGGTTAATGAAACAAATACCGTTATGAGTAATCGAAAGAATTTAACAGTTTCGATGAATGGATCAGCTACTATGTTTTTGTAATTATTTTTAACTCTCGAACTTGATTAAATTTATCATATTTTGTATATTCAAAAAATTATGGATATAATGTTTAAAATTTCAAACTTGTATGTATTTTATTCTTGAAGAAACTTTAAAAAAGGTGAATTTACAACCTATAAATTTAAACTGCATTGAATGTAAGCAAAAGCAGATTTACCAATTTTGGTGTCTGTCATAATGTGGAGATTTGTTTTTTAGATTTTATCCTATTCCTACATTTATAAGTATATATGCTCAAATGGCTTCATAACGATGGATGATGCAACAAGATGTCGTATAAGAACGTTGATTTATAATGTTTGTCTATTAAATTTTCTTTCAACTTAAAAATTCCTGTTTTAAATTACTCATATCAACGAAAAAATTAAAGTACCCTCAAAACTAGTATGTTGTGGCCATCACAAAACTTTCTTCTGTGTCATTATTTGGATTGACGAAAACATTAGTGTTACTACCTTTTAACATAAGCTAATATTTAACCTTAGCCTCTTACATTTAATATTTTGCGTATTTACATTGCTGAAATATTAACGAATGAAAGTTGAGATGCAGCCACATAGAAAATCATGGAAGTTCTGTCAATAGAAGTACCACCTGTCAGCGGATATACACCAACTTTAGTAAACTTTTTTTTTTTAAATAGCCATCTCGCATATCATATTTGTTGCATTAGTGTGCTGTAGAAGCTGAGATTCAGCCTTTTCATTTACGGGTAAATTTACAGAGCAGCAGTGCTACCTATCGTCCGATATATATACCCAAATTTTGTCAGCATTAGTTCCCATAATGGTCATTACACGTTAGTGCTTTTATGCGCCATAGAAGTTTATATATAACCATTTGTGAAGTCGTACTTCTTGAATAATAGAAGTACCAACTATGGGCCCTAAACTATGGGCACCCAAATTGAAACGGTATAGTGTTTCCTAATAGTTTTCTCCCATATTACGATTGGTGCAATTGTACATAACAGAAGCTTAAGTATGGTCTTTCAGTAAATCAGAGGAACCACAATATAGCAGCACCACCTAAAAGGTGTTTTGCATCAAATCTAGACAGAAACCAATTTATGTAAAAATGCAGCAATATATAAATTTTTATTATGTTCTGTTCATTTTTCCCTGAGATAGAGCTACCCGAGCTTCAATACCACATATAGAGACACAATCAAATACACACACACACACACATAGGCAGATATTTTCTAAAAATGATTAAATCATAATCCGTACCTTTCAAAACGTGTAAATCCATCAAAAAACGGAAGTTTAAAATTTTTACGAATCCAATACTTCCTTTCATTGGTTACAGAAAAAAGTAAAAAAAAAAAAAAAAAGATTAGAACAATTGTAGACTGAGTTGTACTTCTTTTACGCAGACAGACACAAATGATGCTGAATTGTATGGTGAGTTTTGTATTATTCCTAGATCTTACCACAGGGAAACTAGCAATTTGTGGAAATCACAAAACTTTTTTCTATATAATTCTATATATCAGTGCCAGTTATTGTTTAATATGAACAAAAGTATATTCATTGCTTTACACAATCACAAAAAAAATGTTTTAAAAAATGGGATTGTTGTACATTTAATCAGCATATCCGATGTGGAAAATCACAGAAGATGAGTAATAAAACCGCCACTTGTCGGCCGATGTTCTCTCATATCAAGTCAACACTCGTTATCTTAATGGTTATCTCAAATATTATGTTTCGTGCGTTTATATTTCATGTATTTGAGATTTAAACTTTCTGTTCATGGGTAAATCGCATTGAAGCAGCGCTACCTGTTAACCGATATGCACTCAAATTGAATCAAAATAGTGTTTCATAATAGTCTCTCTCATGTACCAAATTTTGTGCAATTATATACAATATAATCTGAGATATATCCTCCTCGTTCACATGGGAAATTGCAGCATAGAAGCGTCACCTATCGGCCAGCATGCAACTGAAATGAACCAGCATCATGTTGCATAATGACACTGTCGCTTGTCAAGTGTTGTTCGATTACACACTACAAAATCTGAGGTACAGCCTTCCTTTGATTGGGAGAAATCAAAGTGCAGAAGCATCACGTGTTGCACTAAAAATTGATAGGCATTAATTTACGTCAAGGTGCAACTGAATATAAATTTATATGAAATTCTGTGCAGTAATTACTGAGAGAGATTTGCCACAAAATTCTTCTCACACACATACAGAGATAGACAGACATTTTCTAAAATGGCCAAATTGTGTTCTGGACTCTCAAAACGTGTAAATCTATCAAAAACCAGGAGCATAACATTTTTACGAATGCAATAATTTGTTCTATTGAATGTGAAAAAACGAAAAAGTAGACTGAAAATCCTTTATTTTAAAATATACACACACACACACACATATATATATATACACATATGTAAATTATAGATATCGTAATAAAATTTAACCTTAAAATTTAGCAATTAATAGATACAAAACAATACCAACGCAACAAAAATAGAACTGATATTAACTTATAGGTAAGACTAACACAAAAATATTGCGATACAGATTAAGAACCAATAAGAGACAAAAACAATTTAAATTACTTACGCCAACACGAATGATAATAATAAAAAAAGGACCATTAAACTTAATGACACAGAAAATAACTAAAGTACCACAGAAATAATAATTGGATAAAAATGCTTAAAATTAGAATTGAAAACACGTCAGGGAGCATGTACTTCATAAAGCTGTGAAAGCTGCATCGATTTCGTAAAACAATACAGCTAATCGTAGCAATTTATATTGTTCCAGCCCCAATCGAGGCAGCAAAACCAATTTGAATGAGAAATTAAATAAATTATTAAACCAACTCATCAAGGAATCCATAGAGAAAACTAGAAAAGGCAGTGTAACCACATGTAAAACTTTTACACAAACTGGAGAATAGGAAGATGCCAACAAATTATTGAAATTAAAAATAAAAGCAGTGCAAACATCGATTAATCGATAAAGAATTAACGTCTGAGCTGTTTCACTAACGATTAATATGTATATGTAATACTGTAACAAAGTATAAAAACAAAACGTATGATTAAAAACGCTTACTTATTTAAAAAAAAAAAAAACATATATATATATTAAGAAAGAAAGAGAGCGAGCGAGATTCTGATGTGAAAGTGTCATATACTCGGAGGAAAGGCCTGTGTATAATGAAGCGTCTAATTTAATTTTTTAGATAACCCACAATCGTTTTCTAAAAAATAACTGAAATTTCTTATGTGAATTTTAGGTATTCCTCGTAACCATTTAGGCTAGTTAAAAGATACTGTCTTTTACGTTGTCAATTTTGGGGTTTACCTACAGAAACTTAATATTAGTTATATTTTAAGTGCCATCCTACAAAACTTTTTAAATATTAAATTAAAACTAAAACATATCGACATTGACATCTAATTCAATTTTCTTCTGGAGAAACCATTGAAAACACTTTTTTTTTTTTTTTTTTTTTTTTTTTTTAATGTTGTAAATTTACATTTTTAAATTTATTTTTGGTTTTTTAATTGTCTCACTTTTTAACTTACGGCTAACAAAACTTTCAAATGTCATTTTAAAATTAAGCAATTACATGCCTTATAAGCCTACTAGATAAGAAAAGTAAAATAGGATAGTGTTTGAAAAAAAATAGAAAAAGAATAAATTATATCACAAATTTAAAAAAACCTTTTTTTTTTTTAATGCTTCATATTGTTTTACAAAACCTTTTTGCCATATTTATTTCATCGACATATTTGATTAAGCCCATCACGATTTATTTATTGAAAGCCCGTGTTTTATTCACATTAAAATAAATGACATCTATTCATAGTTCGGACAAAAAATAGACATGGTCTTTTTTTTTTTTTTTATTATTCCAGGAAATATATATATATATCCAAATTTAGAAATTATGCAATTATCGTTACTTAGAAATGCAATAACTATGTTATAAAAATATGCTACGTAAATAACTTTTGCTGATGGATTATGACGGGTTACGTTGAACCCATAAAGCTTAACTAGCTAAGAAAAAAAAAATACTTGCAGGAAAAAAATAGTTAAAATGATATTTCAGCAAAAACGCTCGTCTGTTGCGTGCTTGATATAAAAATACTAGTATGTTGTGGCCACCACCTGACTTTCTTCTATATTTTCCTAGACAAATTCACTCAGTAAAAATAATTTATTAAAATTATTATTTAAAAAAAATTATCTTCCATGATAATGCAGAGGATTTCCATATTAGAGAAGTAGTATAACACTAAATATCAAAAAGAAGTCTATTTTTTTCTCAATAAAAAAAATAAAAATAAATAAATAAATAAATAAATAAATAAAATACGATTTCTTTTTCTAAGTGTTTTTTTGTTAAAAGTAAAAAAAAAAAAAAAAAAAAAAAAAAAAAAATATCGATAACTTTTTTTTTAAATTATCACAGATCTATAGTTCAACCATTCGTTTTAAAGGTATTGACGAGACCTTTTGAAAGATACCCATCTTGAAAATTTACCCCTGGGGGAAGCGATGCCCCCACATGCACAATTTTTTTCCCTAATTAACTACTGCTATTATTAATAATTCATATTAATTTTACAATCACAAGTTCAAAATAACTCTCATTATGCACATTTATACGAAATTTTGTCCAATACTGCCATGTTAAAAGTATAAAAAAATGCGATCACAGTGCCACCTGTTGAGCGATTAATCCCCAAATCTAACCAGCACCAGTTTATGTCAGAGTGACACTAAATACCAAGTTTGGTTAAATTTCATTCATTGGTTCGTGATATACAGTGGACACAAAATTCGTTATACACACCGACAGACATTTTCTAAACACTGTCAATTCGTGTTCAGGACATCCCAAAACGTGTAAATCCATCGAAAACCGAAAGATTTCCCGAATCCAATACTTTCTCTATATTACATATAGAAGAAAGTAATAAATAATGCTCAAGGGCAAGAAAATTAAGTGATAACAAAAAATAAGGAATTTTCAAACACCGTTGTATAAAATTATAAACTAAGTAAATATTAAAAAAAAATACTTCCATTGACTTGCTTATTTAATACTTCTTTGATCTCTTTCATGAAAACATTTCATGAACACATTGAAATAGAATTTTTATTAAAAGATATATTTTTATACAATATGGAGTTATACTAAGTAATGTATTTTGATATTTGTATATATATATGTATATACATATTGCAAAAAAAAAAAAAAAATTGTCATCAACAATTGCCGTGGCTTGTGACAATTTATATTATAGTCGGTAACAAAAGTGTCCGAACACTAGCAAAAATTTCTATGTAAAAAAAGTACACTTCATACTGTTTTGTTAAATAAATCCTTATCGAATCATGTTCTTACACTGACTAAGAACAGGATTCGGAAGGATTTATTTAACAAATCTGTATGAAGTGTACTTTTTTTACGTAGGAATTTTTGCTGGTGTTTGGACACTTTTGTTACCGACTGTACTTTAATGATAATTACTTTTTTTTATGTATTTCACGCTCATTTATATTTCGATTAATTTTTGGAACTGTTGTGTAATTTTAACTAAATTGTTTTTGCATAAAATTATTCACTTCTTCGCCTAGTTTTGTTGAACATTGTTTAGGGCTAATAAAATCTGTTTATACTTTAACTGTTATCACTACTGTTATTAAATCTTTCGGTCTTCGTGACAACATACATATATATAAACAAATTATTTACTTTATATTATATACATTAAAGAGTTTACTACATATATATTTTGAGATTTGCATGTACATGTATATATATTCGTTTTTCATAAACTATGGGTTGCCTCTTTTTCAAGAATAATTTTTTATGTAATTTCTGGATTAATATTTTCAGTGGTGAGTTTATTTTGATCTACGTTTTTAAATGGTTATTGGATTATCATTTGTAGTGATGAGTTTTGTTTTGATCTTCGTCTTTTTTTTTTTTTTTTTTTTTTTTTTGGTTTTATTTACAATGGGTGTTTCGGGCCTGAGAACAAAGAAATACTTAGCTTTTGCTTTCTTTGTGACAGAAAAACATACATTTTTTAGCATATTTGCATTCTACCAGGCCCTTGATAACGTTAGAATGCAAATAATGCTCTTTTCTCATTCCAATTTGCTACAATCCATTTAGATTTTTCTTAATTTCCTTTTTGGTTTGATTTGGATGGTCTTCGTTTTTGATCAGAATAATTGTTTGAATACTGTAATTAAATCATCTTTAAATTTCAAATGTTTGCACTGATAATATTATATATATATATATATATATATATATATATATAAATATATATGTATATATATATATATATATATATATGTATATATGAAAATATTTACAAATATATTTAGCAATGGCTAAAGTAAATATGCCTAGTAATTAATATCCTAGAAAACTGTTAAGAATTCATTCATTTAACGACTTTAACGACCTAGTTTTACGACGTTATACGGTAATAAAATAGTATATAATAAATAGCATATAATAGTATATGTGGTAAAATAGAATAGTATTAAAAGTGAATTGTTTTTGTTAGCATTTGACTTCATATCTTATTAATTTTGGGTCGTATTTTTTTTTCCTTCTTTCAGTTGACATTTGTTTGTTGTGCAGGTAAATTGAGCGTGTAAATTTGTCCTTCCTTAGCAATAAAGCATGTACAGACATTTTTCTATATTTGCATACAACAATTTAATATATGCTCTTGATGAAATGTTGATTATTGTATTTTTTTTTCCATTTTGTTTATCTTTTCTTTTTTAATGAACTTATCTCTCAATGCAATATTTTATAGAATGATACACAGGGTGAGTTCGACATAATCTGCCAAACAAAAGGAGGTGATAAAACAGCCCATGGGGAGCATAAAACACCATAGAAATCCTATCCTATCTCTAACCGTTTCCGAGTTATGGTAGATAGAAGAAATATCTGTTTTTTTTTTATCCCTTCTGAAAAACCCCACATTTGTGAGCTTTCTGAAAGACTTACACGCAAAATAAGCACATATTTGGAAAGAGCAGAAAAAATTCTATCGGGTGACACCAATTACATTAGGATACCTTAATTTGACTGCGTGCTACAAGCGCTAAAACATTTGCGAAGTTTAAAATCGAGTTGTCTCCAAATTCTTCAACTGGCATTTCTGCAAACACCGTTACAGCTACAATCGGTCAAATTTACCAAAAACTTCTCCATTCCACAAGCTTTAGAATGAGCCCACAATAAACCATATCGGTGTTCTAGTTCAGGAGAAATTTAGCCTTTTGTTGAAATATATCACTGAAAACGGCGTTCGTCGAAATTCGGCAAACGAAACGATGGTGAATAAATGGAACGTATGCAAATTCGTGACTATCTGCATATGGATTCTTAGTGATATGCAAATGCATTCCAACCTTCCTGCGCGCGCATCCCACTCGCGGGTACAAAAGGCGAGCCAATCTGTAACAGCTCATTAGCTCGTCAGCTTCTTTTACGTTTTATGCTGCTTATTGCTTTAATATTTTCTGGACTTTGCCTGAGCTCGGCCGATTCTTTTCATGCTGCTCTCACGTCTACTTGCTCTCTCTTAGTTCATATTTAGTATGTTTTCCTACATTGGTACGAATTATCCAAGTTAGTTCGTATTCCGTAGCACTTTTTTTCTTCTACTTTTGTAAACTAATAGTGAAATTTTATCCCTTATTGTTTACCCTTCTGAATTTTATTTTCAAATGAAGTTATCACAGGGATCAAATTGTCATACTTTCCAATCTGTAAACAGATATGCCTAGTTTTACAAATGAAGAGTACGCGGATATGCATTTTTTGTATAGATTTTACGATGGTAACTGTCGGAGAGCCGAAGAAGAGTACCGTCTACGTTATCCACATCATCGTGCGCCCAACCGTGCTGTATTTGCCGCAATTCATCGAAGGCTTAGAGAGAGTGGGTCGTTCGGTAGGGTGTACGAAAGGGGCCATGGTCGCCGCTCCCCACCGCTGAGAATTCCGTACTCGACCGAGTGGAGGAAAATCCAAATATGAGTTCACGGATACTTGCGAGAGAAGGTGGAATCTCCCAAAATAAAGTGTTTGAATGTTTTGCGCAAAAACCAGTATCATCCATACCACTTCACACCGGTACAAGAATTACGCCGCTCAGATTTCCAAAAGCGGGTAACATTCTGCCGCTGGCTTTTAGAGCGAGATATTGAGGAACACCATTTCCTTAGAACGATACTGTGGACAGAGGAGTCACTTTTCACTCGGGATAGCATGTTAAATTTACATAACTGGCATCATTACGCTCAACAAAATCTATTTGTAACACGAAACTCATCGTTCCAGAACCGATTCAGCTTAAATGTTTGGCTTGGAGTGGTTGGCGATCGCTTGATAGGTCCACATGTGTTCCAAGGTCATCTGATACATATTTGGACTTTCTAGAACATTATCTTCCAGGATTGCCTGATGTCACTCCTGTACCCCAACGAGCGGAAATAATTTTCCAACACGATGGACGCACATTCTTCCAATGCCATTCGGGACTTCTTGAATTAGCAGTATCCGCGATGGATTGGTCGTGGACCAATTCCTCGCCAGATCTCACTCCATTGGACTATGCTTGGTGTTTCCTGAAGCAAGAAGTTTACCGCACAGAAGTTGCCAGTTTGCAAGATTTAACCAGCCGACTCGATGATGCAATAATAAAACTGAGGGATGAGCTTTCGAAACCCAGGTAACACATAACGTTGTTATAGCGTTGCAAATAAGTCTGAACAGTGAAAAATTGGTTACGTTATTTTATGTCCGTTTAAAAATAGTTTTTATTTCGCAATATTCTCACTGAACAATTTCGAATATTTACACAGTAATAAAGAAAACCTATAACAAACGTTATTCTATGGTTGTACTTTTTCTGTTATTTTTTCGACGTTTTAAAATAGGTATTTTATTAGTTTTTGTTTTCCTTTTTGATTCTAATAAAAAATATGTTTTTTCAACGAATTAATAGGTGCTTTTTATAAGTCATTATTTCTATCAAATGACGTTGAATCTCTTCAACTTGATATCGATACACGATTGTGAATTGGCGGGATGTGCGTGTTATAATATAATTTTCTTTAGAGTTTTAGAAGATATGGTGTGCTGCGAAAGAACTTCTAACATGATAAGAAGGGACGCTTTCGGCAAATTATGTTAACAAGTATAGTAGAATGTTCATTGGCTTTCGGAAACCGTATCTAACGAAGGTGTTCTAATGTACGCTTTCTCCCTCCCGTTCTACATGCGAAATCGCCAAGTATATTGTGGCAAACCTTAAAAGCGTCTTACGATACGACGCGTGCCATTTTGAAAGTGAATGTGATGTGAAAGAAGATGAATATTGCTTTCCTGTTAAAATGGTACGAAAGTTTTCAGACATTTTACGTAATTTCCAAACAACTTGCTAGCTGGTAAATTCCCTTAAAAGCTCAAAGTTATAATATTCTTTGGTTTTGGGTGTGTTTACCTGCTAGCATAATATTAAAAATTACAGAGTTCTCGTCTAATTGTGGATGCTGTATTTATTTAAACAAGATTTTTCAAGTAATGAAGTGAGTGTTTCTTTTTCCCTTCTTTAATTTTATGTTTGAATTCTTGTCTTAAATTTTCAAGGGTCGATCTAACTTTAAATATTTAATACTCTTTTTTAAAACTGTACTTTTGTAAAATTTTACTTTTTTCATATTTACTGAAAAAATAATCTATATGTAATGTTATTTAACATGCACTAAAGTTTTATACAGCTTCTCAGAATAAAGGTTTTATATACAGAATTTGCAGCAATTTTAATTAACTGATGTTGAGATGTCATGTAAAAATCTCTCAAAGTGAGTAATGAGAGCATCACCTGTCTGCTGATACACACTCTTAACTAATTCAGCATTCGTTTTTATATTGGTTGTCTCACATATTATATTTTGTGAAGTTGTATGTACTAGGAAATTTAGCTTTCCTCGAAAAACGGAAGTTGAAAATTTTTACGAATCTAATATTTTCGAATACTGAGTATTAAAAAAGTAATAAAATTAGTAATAAAAAAAGTCTAAAAATTAAGTAAAAAAGAATGTTCCATTTTTTTTCTTTTATTAATTTTTTCTTTTTAAAATTGTTAGCAATATTTTAGAAACAAAAATTCAATGGATATATGGAGATAGCTATTTTTCGGTGGATTTAAACGTTTATAAGACATAAGAAAAGCCGTTTAAAACTGATATAAAAAGCACGACAGCATTGCGATTCTGAACAACCATTTTACAACTTTTTTTTTAGGTTATAAAAAAAACGACAGTATTGCGTTTTCGTACAACCCTTTTACAACGGTTTTTTCTACGTTGTAAAATGTATTAAAACAACCGTTGAAAGATGAGGAAATCAACGAGACATATTTTCAGATTATTAACGTTACGGAAAAACTATAATTCAACGGAATGCATTGCCGTTTGTTCAACGTTGAAAATACCATACTGTGCTACCTGGGTAAGAACTACTGTGGTTTCCGTTCGTAAGCTGGCAAGGGCATGTATCAGGTGTGGGGGTGACCAATTTCAGCAGCGGCACTAAATTTCACACATCCTTTCGAATGCATATGTGCTTTAATCATAAACGTGAGATACATCTTTTTTTTTTTTTTTCAGAATTATCCTTTGTGGAAGAAGTGAGAAACGTCATACTTCTTTTGTTTCCATTGTGTTTGCAAACTTAATACAACTGCTACTTTTCTTGTTTGTCTTTAAAACTTTCTATTTTGCATCTGATAAAACAGCAGGCTGAAGGCGGACATGAAATCAGGAACGACCATGGCACCCGTGAGTCTCTTTCTCGACGAACGTCGAGTTCAGTGATGAATGTATTTCAAACAAAAGGCTAAATTTCTCCTGAACTAAAACACCGATATGATTTATTGTGGGCTCATTCTAAAGCTTGTGGAATGGAGAAGGTTTTGGTAAATTTGACCGATTGTAGCTTGAACGGGGTTTGCTGAATTGCCGGTTAAAGATTTTGGTGACAACTCGATTTTATACTTCGCCAATGTTTTAGCGCTTGTAGCACGCCGTCAAATTAAGGTATCCTGATATAAATGGTGTCACCCGATAGAATTGTTTCTGCTCTTTCCAAATATGTTCTTATTTTGCGTGTAAGTCTTTCAGAAAGTTCACAAATCTGGGTTTTTTCAGACGGGATTAAAAAAAAAACAGATTTTTCTTCTATCTACCATAATTCGGAAACGGTTAGAGATAGGACAGGGTTTCTATGGTGTTTTATGCTCCTCATGGGCTGTTCTATCACCTCCTTCCGTTTGGCAGATTATGTCAAACTCACCCTGTGTATATATATCTAATTTTTAAATTTTTAAATTTTAAGATTATTATTAGTTTAAACAATTACTATAATTAATCCCCAAAGCTACCAAAATTAATCCAAAATTTAAATAAAACAAGATAATTGGAAATATATAACAGCATGTTTGTATTCTAACGTTTTCAAGGACTTGGTACATTACAAAGCATGCAAAGTAAATGTTTTTCTGTCACAAAAAGAGCATAAGCTATATTTATCTTTGCTACAAGATCTAACCATTTGCTAAACACATATCAATAAATAAAAAGAACAAAATGTTAAATTAATAAGTTTAAACAAAAATTTAAAGGATCGGCTAACAAATTAAACTCACCATATTGCCACAAAGAAGAAACATCAAATTAAGTACAAATTAAATAACCAATAACCAAAAACATCAAATCAAATTGCCAATAATAACCATTTACTATCAACAAGTAAAGAAATAAAAAGAGCAAAGTATCACATTAATAAGTTTAAACAAATATTGAAACAATCGTCTATCAAAGTACACTCACCATAACACCACAAAAAAGCAAACAGCAAACCAAGTACTAAATTGAATACCCGATAACGAAAAACATCGAATTAAATTGCAAGTAATAATATTTAAAGACAGAAGATTTACTATTAATATTATCCACAGATATAGTAATAAGACATAGATTGATCATTGGGGGGAAAAAAATGATTCCTTTTCACTCGGAGAAAAGTCCACAATATGGCCGTCTTTCTCCGAGTGAATACACACAGATAATTTAGAAAATAAAAGTTATGAATAATTTATGTACTAAAGGTGAATGAAAAACTGGAGATACAATTTCAAATTCATTTTTCTTTTTCTTTCTTTCTTTTTTTTCTTTTATATATTTATTAATTTAGTTAATATTTAAAGTTAAACTATTTTTATATAATAAAACTAACGTTCTTTATCTGCGCCGCTGTTAACTATATTTAAAAGAATTCTGAAAATTCTATATTATTTACTAATACAAAATCTTAAAAAATATCAAACTTTAAAAAACGTATTCCATTAAAAATCAAACCAGCTTTTATTTCATAATAATAACAAAGCTACTGATTATAAAAATTATATTTTTCATAATTTAGTGAAATATAATTTACTTTTATGATAACTTATCCATTTCTTTTCATAAATTTATTAGAAGAATTAAAAGACTCAATATTTCGACATTTTGAAAATTCATCAACATTCTATTCTATTGCAATTGCCGAGTTTCAATGATTTCAATACCATTATATGGCTGATGCCAAAAAAGTTCTTCGGCATCAAAAATTTTTGCATGATAATAATGGGATGATAGATCTATATAAATTACTATATCTATGATATTATCACATAGAGTTGCAGTAATTATAGTTTTCAAAATAACCGCATGTAATATTAAAAAAAAAAAAAAAAAAAAAAAAAAGATACAGTTATTTGTTAAAAGCACAGTTATTTTTTTTGAGAAAATCGAGATAAAATGAAATTTAGCAGCAAATTATCAAAAAATATGATGCAAAATATATGAGAAAATTTATTAATTTAAGAGATGCGATTAATTAATTTAAGCATTTTATTATTGGAAATCTTAAATGTAAATAAATAAAATTTTTAATTTTAGTAACTGTGAAGAATCATTTTATATGTATGCGATTTTAATACTACAGTCGGTAACAAAAGTGTCCGAACACTAGCAAAAATTTCTATGTAAAAAAAGTACACTTCATACGGTTTTGTTGAATAAATCCTTATCGAATCATGTTCTTAGACTGACTAAGAACAGGATTCGACAAGAATTTAATTAACAAAACAGTATTAACTCTACTTTTTCTATATAGGAATTTTTGCTAGTGTTCGGATACTTTTGTTACCGACTGTACCATCTAGGGGGAAAAAAATAAACATTTATTTTACTACAAAACTAGAATTACTTAGTGCTGCCATCTGTACTAATGACATTAATGTATAACATTTCAGAATGTGCTTCAATTGGTCCGCTGTAAAATATTTATTTAAAAATAAGATTAAAAAAAATTTGCTTTATTAATCCACATGAATGTGTATAATAAAAATTAAATATTTATATTTTTTACACATTTTCTTAAAGCGTAATTTACGTTTCTTTTCAGTATTCAGTTGTCTACGATAACTTAAATGTTAAATATTTATTCATATGAATACTATTATTTTCACCTGAATAAATAGTACAAGTTACGATGAAACTAAAATAATTTTTTTTTTACTATTAACTTTTCCGCAATACTATCTGTTAGACAAATATATGGTAAAGTGTAAACGATTTTATGCTAATATGAGGGTGTCTAAACGTTTTGAAAGTGTACATTATGAATAGGTAGTCAATATTTGGTTGATGTGGTAGAAATGATAACATGAGGTTCATTGTATTTTGAATGAAAATTTCTGAATATAAATATATCTTAGCTAAATAGAAGAATGTTTATTACATTTTCTTTTCTTTTCTTTTTTTTTCTTTTTTTTTTTTTATGAAGAACTGCTATTTGAATTTTACACTGTTGGTATATACCCTGCATAAATGTCTAACTTATTTTAAGATGGTATAATACTCCTTAATATTTTGGAAATATATTCAAAAAAATATAATATTGTATTTGAAATATTAATGTTAACTTTTTCAAGAGGTTAAGATTAATCCTTTTAAGTTTGTGTTAATTAAAAAAAATTTTTACTTGTTTTAATTTACCTGAAAAAATTCATTTATTTGCTATTCTTGGTCTCAAATTCTGAGGCAATTGTTTTTAAATGCACCTTATTACATTGCCTCTTAAATGGTTAAGAAACTATATTTCAAATCTTAGAAAAATAGTATGATTTTGAATATATCCCTAATCAAATATTGATAGTAATTTCAATACTGTGGTTCGAATTAAAAATTTTGAACAATATTTAAACACAAAAACATTTTTAAGATAAAAAGAAGCACCAGGAAAAAAAAAAAAAACATCAAGTCCCATGCTATTTTTTATTTTATGGTGTGTAAAGAAGTTTTTATGTTTAAATAATTATTGGATTTTTATTTATTGAATATTTGCTTTAAATTGAATATTGAATATTTTCTTCATTTATAGTTTTGACAATTGTTAAATTTTTCAAAAAATAGAAAGAAAAATTTTAATTGCTTAGTATATACAAACTAATCGAAGATAAAACATTGAACAACGTTAGAACAATACATTTTCTGAGTTTTCAGATAAAATCATTAAAACACTTTTCATTTCCAATTATAAAATCAAAAGTGTTGCTCTGAATGCCAAAGTTTAACAATTAATTTGTTCTTTAAAGATTGAGAAATTTGTTTTAAGTATAATGGATAAAGAATAAAAGCTTAACTATATAGAAAACTATCACATAAGTCATCATTCTGAAGTACTCTATAATATTTTTTTTAAGAAAAAGTTTAATATTATTATTTTTTTTTCTGCTTTGTATTGTCTTTTTAACGTGTACATTAAGTGTTGTAGATTTGTGTACTTTACACATCAACTTAGAGTGTAATTCATGTTTCTTTTAATCATTAAATTATCTAATAAAAATTAATCTATATGTATAAAGCTGAAAGTTTGTCAGTTTGTCTGGATTTTTAGTTCGCTATACAAAGCTACACCACTCAACCGATACCTACGAAAAGTGGTACACTTATTAATCAGAACAAAATCTAGCTAACGCCGTATTTTTTAGTTCAATCAGATAATAGGTTCAAAACGTATTAAATAAAAATCTCATTTTAACTTTAAAATCATTAAAAGAGAAAAGAAAAGAAAAAAAAAGTATTCTAAAAATTAATGAATAAATGAGTATATATATATATATATATATAATGTAGAAAAAAAAATGAACGTGCAAATTTTTTTTATTGAAATTAATTGTTTATTTGCAGTTTTATTTGTTTAAATTTTCACAATGAATTCAAATTGTTATAATGAGGATTTTTTTTAAGATAGTACATGCAGTTATTCATATTTTACAATTTTCCTTGTATTTCATTAAATTTTTCTTTCATTTTTAACGCGTAAATTATTTTTGTACTAAGTCTCGAAGGTTTTATAAATAACTAACGTGAGGAATATCTTAAAAACTAAAAGGTTTTTATTTTACTTTACTTTAATTTTAATTACTTCTCATACTTTCCCTACTTCATTTTTTCTTTAATTTAAAAATTTTACAAACACTTCTTAAACCTCAGTAACGCCGGATAGACTTGCTAGTTGTTACACATTTATCATTATATTTTTTTAACTTAAATAAATAATATAAGATGCATTTTAAATAAGAGAAAATATATTTACTATTACAATTTCCACAACACTATCTCTAAATCAAATATTTATTAAAATGTAAACGATATAATGCTAATATTCGGATGTCTATTCGCTTTAAAATATTCACATTATAATTAAGGAGTCAATAACTGCTTAATATCGTAGATATGGTGACATAAGATTTGATGTATTTTGAAACATATATATATATATCAGAACATATTAATATATTTTGGCTAAATTGAAAAATGCGTGTGGCATGACTTCACATTGGAATAATATTTATATATTATGCTGTTAATATGTAATATACACATAATGTTTAACTTATATTAACGTGTTGTCAAACTCGTTGATATTTTAAAAATAAATTCGGAAAAATTTGTATTTTAGAAATGAATTATTAATATAAAGAAACTACATTTTTCAAACGTTATAAAAGTATGAAAATTTTGCAGTATTTTAAATGCATTGGATAGTAATTTGTTTCGCTTTATAATGATTTTACTTTACAATTTTAATCTTTTTTTTTTTTTATCTGTTCTATAAGAAAAACTATTTTATGATTTAACTATTGTCTTATTTGTGAAATATATATATTTACAGTCGGTAACAAAAGTCTCCGAACACTAGCAAAAATTCCTATGTAAAAAAAGTACACTTAATACAGTTTTGTTAAATAAATCCTTGTCGAATCCTGTTTTTAGACCGACTAAGAACAGGATTTGACAAGGATTTATTTAACAAAACTGTATTGAGTGTCCTATTTTTATATAGGAATTTTGTTAGTGTTCGGAGACTTTTGTTACCGACTGTATATATATGTGTATGTGTGTATTTAATCATTTACAATGTTTTTGAATAAAGAAAACGTTGTGTCGACGTTCATAGTATTAAATTTTAGAACTTACGCGCGCACTTAAATTACCAAAATATGTATATATAAACAAATAAATTGAAACTTGTAAATTTTAATTTGGCGGACTGAATATTTAGCTTCATCAGTTTATAGCTAATTATTTAAATGTATGAAAATTATTGGTAGCTAAAAAAAAAAAAAATAAATAAATAAAATTTTGTCTTTTCTATTCTGAATTTGCATTAAGTTTCAGAGGTTACAACATTAATTATGTTCATATCAAAATACTAATTATGTTTATGATGGTTATATTTATAGATTGGCAAGTTATAGATTTCCTAAGAATTATTCATTATTCCTTCTTGTAACAAGTCCCCTCTCCTTCCACGTGCCTTAGTAAATTCTAATTTTTATTTTCTCTTGAAAATTTTCTTTTAAAAATAATAATATTTAAGTTTGTATTATCTGAGAAAGGATATGGATTAGGGAAAAAATTGACTGATTTAAATTAATATTTTCAGTTTGAATTGCCCTTGTGTAAAAAAAAAATCTAAATTGAGAGAGAGTACATTCTAAAAAAATTATAAACACTGAGAAAATAAATTACACCTCCTCCATCTAGAAAGAATAAAGGGTCCTTTTCTAAATCCCTAAATTAGAAATATAGATTTCCAGGCTATGCGTATAAGGCACGCCAATAAGTTGAATAGATGAAATGATTGATAATTTCTAGATGATGACATTCTGAATATTTTGAATCCTTTGTATTGCAAGGAATTTTCGCTTGATTTTCTAGAATTGAGTCATAAACCAAGACTGCAGTTGCTAAAACTCGCCTCTTATATTCGCATTTATTTGTAGAGATTTTTAAATATATTTGACTTCGATAATATAGGCAGACACTGTAGAATTCTAATAAGGGTTTCTAAAACTCGATTTGAAAGGAGAATAGAATTTCTTAAGTTGGTATAGAACTATTTTTACTGGAGCCAAAATTTATATTATAGATGTCAGTTGCAGAATTTTTTCTCAGGGAAATAACTCATAAAAAAAATAAAAAAATAATAATAAATAAAAAATAAAAATAAAAATACTTTTTTTTTATTTTTTTTATTACGATAATGAATAAATAATAAGTGCATGAAATGTATCAAGTGAAAGAATGTCTTTGGGGTCATTGTAAGATAAAAAGCATAAAAAAAAAAGTATTAATTGTAAAATACCTCTTAAAAATATCATATAAATTTATTTATTTGTGTTTTATTTATTCAAATACTTGATACCAGAGAAATGTTGACATTGACAACCCGATTGCAAAAGGTTAATCTAAAAAATGGCTAAGTACCTATAAAACAAAAGTAAGACAAAAAAAAATAATTCTGTCACGAAGTTAAGTGAAGTTGAATTTTCAAACCAAATACGCATTAAGTATCTAATTACGAAAGTATCTGTTTTTAATGACATACTTTATATAGGAATGCATTTTTTTAATTTAATGGTTTATACGCTTTTAAAAAATAAAGAACTTTAATTAGATTTCTGAATCATACATTTAAATTCATAGCAGAAAATTTCAGTTATGCATACATATTTTATTATGTAAAAATAAACCTTTCTCTTTGTTCTCGATCAACTATTAAATGAGCGAAAACAATGGAAGAGAACACAATTTTTAATTTAGGAAAGTAAAAGGCCACAGACTTTTTTTAATCATCCCCCGGATATCCGCAATTTTTCCAGCGTCTAGCAGAAAAGAACGGAGGAATATATGTAAAAAAGGCTCCTTTGTGTGATATATTATTAAAGACATTATTCTCGCTTTTTCCTGTAATTTAATGAGAATCCACAACACAAGGCCAAGGTATTTCTCTAAAAGAAGTGAATCGATACTACTTGAGTAGATATTTATAGTCACCGGTAAATTGTCATTGATATTTATTACGTAGAAGAGAAAAGAAATTTCCCAAAGTCGATAAAAAAAAGCACTCCTTTATTTAAGATGGCAAAAAAATTTAAAATAAATGTTTCTGTTTTTGTTTTCCTCTCTATATATTTTTAAGGAGATATTGGATTCATGAAAAATTTGATTTTTGGTTTTTGGAAGATGTATACTTTTTAAAATAATCTGATAAGTAAAGATATATATTCCACTTATATATCTGTAGTGATAAGTATAAAGGATTTAAGTCCATATTCTTGATTTTTCAGGAGACGAAAAATAAAGTTTAACTAGCTAAAAACAAATCAGAAGAATGGATTAGGGAAAAGGTATTTCGTTGATTTTTACCCTTTATACCATTCAGTGATTGTCAACCTTCATTTAATAACGGGAAAAATTGAATTAAATATTTTATACCATACATGAATGGTAAATTTCTAAATTGGTCCTTTTTTTACCAATGGATTTTCTCAAAGACTAAATGACATAGAATTAAATCCTTTATACCAATCGATAGAGAATTTTTTTTCTGAGTCTGACTATGTACTTAACTCAAAATCGACATTTTTGGACTTAAATCCTTTATACTTATCAGTACAGATATGCTGTCAATAATTATAAAAATAGTAATAAAAACAGACTTTCAGCATATCGCATTATTTAAAATATCTTTATATCCCAAAATATCTTTTCATTCCGACGTTTCGGCTAATATTCAATTTTTAACCACCTTCAGGGAAATGATGTACATAAAGTATAAACATAAATCAAATTAAGCCACTCTTGGATATTACAAATACAATTCACAAAGAAATTAATACGTGATTAAGGTAACTCTGTTATTGTTTATTCTGGCAACCCTGCACTGTAATACTTTGACTCCGTTTTATTAAAGAGCTTTATTTTTCTTGTAATGTGCATGATTGTGATTTATTTAGATGTTTTTAACTCATTTTAAGATGTAGATAGAGTGTTTTTACTTTCTCTTACCCATAAGGTAGAGAAAGTATTGTTTTTGGGTCAAATTTTCGATCGCGAGATTTTGTTATATTTACACGTTTTGAGGTCCCCTGAATACGAAAATCATGTTTTTAGCAAATGGTCTGTGTGTATGTCTGTGTGTCTGTCTGTGTGTCTGTGTGTCTGTCTGTGTGTCTGTGTGTCTGTCTGTGTGTCTGTCTGTTATCAGCATATCTCAAAAACAAATTATGACAGAAAGTTCAAACTTGGTATTCTAAATGTGTATCATATAGGGATGCTACAATAAGCTTTTCGTTAAGATCAAGCTAATGGTTTGTGTACAGGGACAATCAAGAGAATTCTATGTCTATGGGGGAAATTGCAGGAAAGTAGAGTTTAACGTCTATAGACTGCACTAAACCAAACGAAACAAATATATATATTTTGTAATAGAGATAGTTAACTGGGAAAAAATTTTTGTGTATGTAGGAGCCTCGCCTCCCCCCTTGGGGGGAAGTCCCCCCTCAAGGGGAGTAAATTTTCCCGATGGGTATCTTTCAAAAGAGCTCGCCAATACCTTTTAAACGAATGGTTGAACCATCGATCTGCGATAATTTAAAACAAAGTTATCGATTTTTTTTTTTTTACTTTTAACGAAAAAAAAAAACTTAGAAAAAAAATTGTACTTTTTTTTTTTTTTTTTTTTTTTTAATTTTGAGAATAAAATGGACTTTTTTTTTTGGATATTTGGTGTTATACTACTTCTCTAATATGGAAATCGTCTGCATTATCATGAAAGATATTCTTTTTAAATAATAATTTTAATAAATTATTTTTTAAAAACAGACTTATTTTTTACTAACCGAATGAAATTCTATATAAATGTAGGTACATTAATGAAACGGGGGGTTGAGGGGGGCGGTAGCCCCCCTCACACAAAACTAATTATCATATAAAACTCTTCAGAAGCCTAATATGAATTGTTTAACATAGGTTTACATAACAGTACTCGTTATCTTACCTATTAATCTGCAACCTGCATTTATTGTATTAAATTTCAGGGTAAGAGAAAGTCGTGTGAGTGACACACCAGATTATTTGTATAAGTTATGTAATCACGTATTAATTTCTTTGTGAATTGTATTTGTAATATCCAAGAATGGCTTAATATGATTTATGTTTATAGTTTATGTATAAAAATTTAATATTAACTGAAATGTCGGAATGTAAAGATATTTTGGGATATAAAGATATTTTAAATAGTGTGATATGCTGAAAGTATGTTTTTATTACAATTTTTATAATCTGATGAGTTTTTGTGTATTCTTTTTAGATCAATACTTGTCGATAATAACATGAAACATTGTGTTTAATTTCATCTTGGTATACATTCCTATTGATTAGATTTTAGGTGTACGTGTCCTAATAGGTAACTCTCCAATGATACATATTTCACAATTTACTTAACAACTATATTTCAACATAAGTAGAATATAATTCTACCAATTTTACATGTGTTATCTTCATTGTGCATATAGAGTTCGCTAAAGATCGTTCTCCTTCCATGTATCTTAGATATAATTCGGAACATTTTAAAACTGTGAAAAAGTTTTCAATCATTCCACGAAGAACTTCGTTTGATTAAAGAAAAATTTGTACTTTGATATATTTTAAGCTGGACACCATCAGGGGGACCACCATTGGAATTTTAATTTATTAGGGTAGTCTTTTATTAATTAATTTACAATATCTTCTCAGCACAAATGTGAAAGTAAAAGTTTTCTCCTACGGTACTTTTAAGGAAGTTACGACAGATTGAAACTTTAAAACATAAATCCAGAAAAATAATAACAATTGATTAATAACGTTATTCATATTACATTGTGTTAAAATCAATGTAATATAAATAGACATAAAAACAATACAGTGTGTAATAAAATAATTCTTTTCAAATTTTTATTATTCTGAATTTCTTTTTACACATTTAAATCCAAAAGATATTGAAATTGGTTTCCAATGAATTCTTCGATGGAATTATGTTGTGACTTGCGTATTATGGTTTTAAAATATCCTGAAACAGAAAATGTTATTTGGAGACAGATCTGGAAAACGAGTAGGCCATTCTAAAATGATCCTTGCATGTTTATAAATGGCTTTGGAGTACGTAACTCCAGATAATTCAATACCTCATTTTCATATGAAGCAGGACAGCTACCTCGTTCGAAGACATCTTTTGTTCGGAAATAACTTCATTTTCAGGTAAATGAATGGAATTTCAAATTAAATTAAAGACCAGTGACACATGATTTCCAGATGTTACGGCCAAGATATTGGTGTTTCGGATAAATGGGGTCTTAATATCCATAAAAACGTGCTTATTAGGGTCGCTTAAATATCGAACGTTCTGTACATGGACTAAGCCATTCTTAATAAAAATACACTTATCACTAAAAGAAAGCTGCATAAGCAATATCTAAAGTTAGTCAGGGGTAACATTTTTTATATTTCTTCACAAAATGCCTCCGGATTTCCACATAATAATTTCTGATTTAATTTAATTTTATTTAGGTGTAATGGATGATTTTTTAAGATGCCACGTAATTTTACTAGAGGAATGTTACTCTTTTCACTTGTCTAAGCGTCAAATTGTTTTAACAATCATTAATACAATAATAATATCTTTATATATATATTTCTTTTGTGCGTGTGTATGTCACTGAACTCCTCCTAAACGGCTGGACCGAGTTTAATGAAATTTTTTGTGTGTCTTCAGTTGGATTCGAGAATGGTTTAGATTTACAATTCAGTCCAATTTAAATTGTTTATTTAATTGATTTATCACTTATAAATTATTGTTGATTTTGGAATGTTTCACATTGGATCCGGTAGACTGCGCTACGATCGTAGTATCGAATATTCAATAATACGCAAGCGAAGTGATGACGTCACTGGCCGTCCGTGGATGCAAGAAAAATATTTCCTATGTTAATCGCCCATTGGATTTTGCTGTAAAATTGATAAAATTTGAATTTTAATCTCAAAACTCTGTCATCCTCGGCGGAAAAAAAAAATATCGGCATATCATCTGGCGAACATATTTAACTTCTTTCAAAAATAATTCTTATTTTAACAACTTATATTAAAAGAGTAATGAATAATATGAAACAATTTCGTACAATACATATTACGAAAATATACATCTGGCATGTATATTTTCGTATTACGTTTTTGATCGCCAAATACAAAAAGCGCCAAGGAAGACAGAGCTTTGAAATTTAATTTTTTTTTCAATTTGAGAGCAAAATAACTCAATCTAACACATGCATACGATAACTAATACATATCTATACCCAAATACGAGGATTAAAATCGAGAAATAATTTTCCTCGATTTTTAATAATTTTTTATAAAAAATCCAATGGGAAATTAACATAGGAAATCATTTTCTTGCATCCACTAACGGTCAGTGACGTCACACTTTGCTTGCGTATATTCTGTTGTAATTCCAGTTTGTCCCGACAGTTGGTGCAGAGATCAAATTCAAGAAAATATTTTGTAACTTCGTGTTATTATTGTTACACAAAAAAATGTGTCCTAATTGAAATTTACATCAAGATGTAATTAGTGTTTGAAGAGTTTTGAAGTGTGCATAAAAAACTATACATTTTGCAAATTTAGTGCGGAATTGGAGTGAGTATTTTATATAATTTTCTATCAAATTTACACGCGCATTGATTAACAACCACCCTAACCTACAAATTTGTTTGTTTATCTAATTTATTATATTTTATTTATTTATTTTTGAATGGAACATCTTTAGTATCGGATCCCTTTGGCAAAATTTGAAATTTGGCACCGAAGTAGCTCGGACGCTTCTCGCAAGATCTTTAGTTCCACAATTGAGATAACCATTTCAATTCATCGCAAAAATGGCTTAAAATATTTAAAGTCACTAATGGGGTCCCATACTTTTGTGCGTGTGTATTTAACTGGTATTTTATTTATTTATTTATTTATTTTGTATGGAAAATTTGGCACCAATGCAGCTCGGACACTTTTCGCCTAGATCTTTATTTCCACAATTGAGATAGCCATTTCAATTCATCGCAAAAATGGCTAAAAATATTTAAAGTCACCAATGGGGTGCCATACTTTTCTGCGTGTGTATGTCACTGATTTTTTTTTTTTTTTTTTTTTTTGTATAGAATACCTTTAGTATCGGATCACATTGGCAAAATTTGAAATTTGACACCGAAGTAGCTCGAACGCTTCTCGCCAAGATCTTTAGTTCCGCGATTGAGATAGCCATTTCAATTCATCACAAAAATGGCTTAAAATATTTAAAGTTACCAAAGGGGTCCCATACTTTTGTGCGTGTGTATATCACTGAACTCCTCCTAAACGGCTGGACCGATTTTAATGAATTTTTTTGTGTGTCTTCAGGTGGATTTGAGAATGGTTTAGATTTACAATTCAGTCCAATTTAAATTGTTTATTTAATTGTTAATTATGTCTTTTATGTTGTAATCGGAATTCACAGTCACCGTTCACAGCGCTCCATAGCTGTTTCACTTATATACCACATCCTTACACACTTACAATAAGTTAGTTATTTTTTTCTAGCAAAATATTCTCTAGAAATAATTTATATGGCAAAACAACGTTTGCTGGGTCAGCTAGTATCTGAATATTTTTCTATTGATATGTAAACTAATGATTAAAGTCAATGATACCATATTCTATACAAAAATGCATTGTGATTATAAATGAATTGTATTGATTTTATTATGTTTGAGCAGTTTAATAACTTTAAAATATACTGTAAAAAATTCTCATTGAGCGTAATATAACTAGGAACGGTATGTAAATTCTAGTGTGTGTCGTTACAAGTTATGGTGTTTCTGCACAATATTTTTATTGTTAGTTTTAGTTATTTATATTCATTGTGTTCGGAAAAAAAATTTAATACCGGCGTTATTTGTTTAAAAATGTGTTAGACATATATTATGAAATACAAATTTTATTCAGATATGTATGTATCTATGTATGTATGTATGTATCTATCTATATATCTATCTATCTATCTATATATATATATATATATATACATATATATATATATATAGTAATATAATATTATCAGTGCAAACATTTGAAATTTAAAGATGATTTAATTTCAGTATTCAAACAATTATTCTGATCAAAAACGAAGACCACCCAAATCAAACCAAAACAGAAATTAAATAAAATCTAAATGAATTATAGCAAATTGGAATGAGGAAAAAGCATTATTTGAATTCTAACGTTTTCAAGGGCCTGGTAGAATGCAAATATGCTAAACAATGGATGTTTTTCTGTCACAAAGAAAGCAAAAGCTAAGAATTTCTTTGTTCTCAGGCCCAAAACACCCATTGTAAATAAAATCAGAAAAAAAACGAAGATCAAAATAAAACTCCTCACTGCAAATGATAATCCAATAACGATTTAAAAACGTAAATCAAAATAAACTTACTATATATATATACATATATATAGTAAGTTATTTACTATATATATTTATAAGTTAATTATTATCTAAATGAACAAAAAATCAACGAATGAAATGTATTCCATACAAAATTCCTCTTTGAGATGTATGATGACTAGAAAATTTGACTTAATTACTTTCAAACATCTTGACGTAAATCCTCCAGCAGAAAAGTATTACACCACCAGACCGCGTTTCAATGTACAACTTTAATTATGAATGAAAAGAACAACAACAAAAATAATTAACCAACTTATATTGTAATTTGATATTAATCCGACAAATTTTTTTTATTTAAAGATATTTTTAAGGCATTTAGTTAAAATGCTTAAATTTTGTACAAGATTTTATTAAAGCATAAAGCCCTTTCAATCATTGGAAAGATTTTGTTTGGAGCTTACGTCGAAATAATTTTTACTAAAACTTATTTTATACTAATATACTGGGGTTCGAACGTAGGTCCTCTGTCTTTTTCGGCAAACGTTATATCATTTGAACTAGCCGGTTGAATTAGTTCAGTGGTACAGTGCTTCATATTAAGCCAAACAGGTCAGTTTCGAATACCATCCTGGTATTAAAAAGAGACTTGGAGCATCATAATTAAATAATTATAAGATAAAAAGAAAACTTTTTATATACCATGCTTTTAAATTTTCTGATGAATAATCAAGGCTAAAGAACTACATTAGCACTTATCAATGAGTATAAAATTTTTAAAGTGATAATGACGTCCATTTTTGTGAGATGCATAATTTAACTTTTTATAATTTTTTAACGACCACGTTTAATTAAATGTATTTATTTTTATGTCGATTAAAAATGAACTCGTATTTTTTTTTTTTTTTTTTTTTTTTTTGGCAACAATTTAATTATAGCTAATATTTTAATGGATATTTTTAAAGCTATTAGGAGGTTATTATTTTCCTATTTTAATTAATTAAAATAAAACTAATCAAAAATTCGAAAATCGGGTTTCGAAGTATTGTGTTGTCATCGGTTTCTGAGCTATTCTAAAAGTTTCAAATGTCTAGCTGATTGGAAAGTTAGTTAAAAATCGGTTGCAAGATTTATACCGGACAAACAAGAATAGAAGTTAATAAAAACATGGTAAAGTAGACAAATCTACAGGGCCTTGAACATGAAAGAGAAATACTGATAAACAGGATCAATACCCTCACATTCCGCGCCAATTTACATAATTACATTTTCTCAATTTTCTGTTGGATAATCACCTCACATTCCGCGTAATTCTATTGGCTGATTGGAATTTGATTCCATTTTTCTATATACCAGCACTTCTCTCTCATTTCTTTATGCACTGAATACAGTATATTAAATGCTACCGAAAGAGTTCTCTCCCTTTCAGTTTTCTCTTCAGCGTTTAAGATTTCCTGTTTTTAACTATCTTGGGATTTTTTCCTCTTTTAACCCTTTGTTGCATCGTGTCCACTGTAGTGGACAAAAGTTTAATTTTTTTTCATTTCACACAAATGGTTTTACAGATTTGGTTTCAATGTTTATTATTTCTGTATTATTTAAGCTTTGAACTATTGCTTATAGATAGCAGCATAATATAAAATTACAGATTGCATTGCTCGTTTGAAAATAGCGTCAACCTCTACTTCCAAGTTAGTATGATTTCTCATTGTAAACATTGTATATAAGTGCTAAATTTTTTTTATTTTGACATTTTGCATTTTGAAATAGTAATTTTAGACATTTTAAAATATGTTTGAATAGAACACTTATTTTCAGATGCTATTTTTCATAAAAATTGGTGTATTTTTTTTTTTTTTTTGTCAACTACAATGGACGTTATGAACATAGGCTAATGTAGGACTGTTTTCGTTTGTCCATTGTAGTGGTACAAAAGGGTATTATTTCATTTTATAGATGTTACCGTGATAAATTCTTGGCTTCTTTACAAAGCTGTCATACCACAATGTTCTATGCAACTAGGATTTTTCAAGTTGTCCATTGCCAGAGGACTAATACAAGCAGTATCAAGAGTAATTGATGAACAAGATACAGAAAGACTTACGTAAAAAAGGACCAACGTCAGTGTAAAAACCTACAAAAAAAAAAAAAAAAAAAATGTCAGTCAAAGCAAGCTCTGTCCTCTACGATGGAGTGGATCATTTTGCTAGACAAATATCAAATAGTGCTCAAAGATGTAAGATGGAGTTATACTCAAGAAAATCTACATATTCATGCGTAAAATACAAAGTTCATTTGTGTATCGATGAAAAAAGTGACTGCTTTTATTATTTTCATCACCACTTCTACTTTAGATATCCAATTTTTATATGCATATTGTCCACTACAGTGGACAAACTATAACTTTTAAACTAAACAAAATTTCGATGAAACAATTTTTCCCTGATTTCTGGGGCAATTTTAAGTAGGAAAAACACAATAATTTCCTTTAAAGTTTCCCAGGTAAGTAATATGCAACAAAGGGTTAAATACTAATCTGGTTTTTCCATTTAACATGGGTAACATATAATTTAAAATGGGTGTTACTATTAAAAAAGAAAAAAAAAAAAGGTATTTATGCAATTTTTATTATTCAAGCAAATCCTTATTCTATTAATGCCAACAAGGCATTGTTTTGACGCTATTCTCGGGATTTTATCGTTGAATATATTTCACGTACTTCACAATCAAAAACGGACGATTTATATTCCAAGCTGTACGTTTCAGGCAGTCAAAATTGTTTATACTTACCGGAATAATAAACATAATAAATTTATTTAAAAACAAAAAAATTCTCTAAGTGCCGTTAAGTTGATTTAATAGTCAGTTTTATAATCTTATTTTTCACTCTTTTCAAAGCAAGGAAACGTACGCTTTTAGAAATACTTATAGCAATTTTTTCCGATAATGAAAGTATTGTTTATAGGATAGCCTATTTATATATGTGTTCAAGGATTTCTTGAAGGAACTGTTGAAGGAATTATTTTTTATTTAGTAATCTGTCTTGACACACTCTAAATTACACATTTTTCTTACTGGCAACGATAAATTATGTTATAAAGAATGCATATGAGCCGAGAAATTTAATATTTTTGTTAAAAAAAATAATTATTAGATAAAAAACTTTTTATATACCACATTTTTCCGTTGAATCATAACTATAGAACTAACTACATTAGCACTTTATAAAATTTTTAAAGTGATAATGACGTCAATTTTTGTGAGATGCATAATTTAACTTTTTACAATTTTTTTTAACGTTCACGTTTTTTTTAATAAATTTATTTTTATGTCGAAAGAAAATGAACTAGTAAATTTTCTTTGGCAACAATTGAATCATAGCTGATATTTTAATGTCGATTTTATTGCTATTTAGGAGGTTATTATTTTTATATTTTAATTAATTAAAAGAAAACTAATCAAAAATTCGAAAATCGGGCTTCGAAGTATTGTGTTGTCATCGGGTTCTGAGCTATTCTGAAAATTTCAAATGTCTAGCTAGTAGGGAAGTTAGTTAAAAATCGATTGCAAGATTTGTACCGGACAAGCAAACAAACAAACAAATAAATCAAATAACAAGAATCGAAGTTATAAAAACATGGTAAAAAATGGTTGAATTTAAGTCACATAATACAACAAGTGAAATAATTCTAGTTTATAAATAATCCTTGAATTTAACCCTACAAGGCTCAATTTTTTTTTTAGTGCGCGACAAAAATATATAGGTTGTAATTAGTGATCAGAAGATAGGGAAAATTTATAAAAATAAAAATAAAGACACGTTTTACGGAAAAATCAACTTTTTAGCTGAACGTACCGTATGTGGAACATACATAAAAATATGATTTACTAATACGTTTACTATTGTAATAAAAAAAAAAAAAAAAAAAAAAAAAAAAACTTACCTCTGCAAAATATACACTTCGTTAGAACACACAGTATTTTTTTTTTCGAGTCAAAACTGTTCAATAACTATTCTTTTTCTATTTTTGAATTCAGACAAACGACTAACGTATCACTTTCCTTCAAATTTCACACTGAGTGAACTATAACAAAAACACGAACGACATCTTTAGGTAAAGATTCGTATTACTACATGGCTAAATGTCCGTAGCTTCTATCAAGATGTCAAGAGATGTCGCTACTGATAGTTTTATAGCTATAGGAACGATTAAAGTCGGTGTTCCACATATGGAACTGGGTGCCTTGTAGGGTTAATATAAAATCTGTAATTTGCCATTGAAAAGACACCAGCTCCCAAATTCTAACATATTTAACGAATTTATCCACGAAATGTCCTTGAAAATAGTTAAATATATGTTTTATGTTTTAATCTAGACTTAGAGATTTGTGGATTGGGAACTTCTAAACATTATTTATAGCTAAATTTGTATTTTTGTTAAAAGCGGTATAAAATTCTCGAGTTAAAGCTTTTTTATGGTCCAATCCGAAAACTGCGTATGTTACCATCTAACACGAGTTAGAATTTAGAAGATTGTGAGCTAACAAATTTTAAAATATCAGTAGGTTGGTTGGTTGTGTTTTACGTCGCACTAGGGCTGTGCAATGTGCAATTGGCGACCTTAAAATATCAGTAAAAAATGCTTGAAACAAATCACATATTAACTATTTTTAAAAAATCTGTGGAACAGATTTGTGATCAAGGATAGCTATGAATCATCATGATTAAATCAGCGTTATAATAATAATAAATAAATAAATAAATAAATAAATAAATAATAAATAAATAAATAAAACAATTATTAGTCGGTCCATTTGTTTGAAAAGTAAAGTATGACGGACGGACAGTTTCATACAACCACAGACAGATAGATACAGAATTTAAACTCATAATACAGTGCCCGCCGCTTAATAAAATCACATTCGTTCTGAGCCAAAGTGATTTTAATAAGCGGCTGATTTTTATAACCGGCGAGGTTTTCGGAATAAAAGAATGTACACATAAAAGAATGTACTCATTCCCGAAATTAGAATGAAATTTCAAAATAAAAAGATTTATGGGACTGAAAATAAACTAAATTAATATTTTTTAAAAACAATTATTCATTCAAAATTAATAAATAAAACACAGATATTTTTATAAAATTAATAAAGAAATATTATAAATAAAATTAGTTTATATGTATACTTTATTTATGTTGGGCTTTTTAAAAACAATTAATTGCTAATTTAAAATTGATAAATCAAACACATATTTCTTTTATAAAATTAATAAAGAAATATTATAAATAAAATTAGTTTATATGTATACTTTACTTATATGTTGGACTTTTTAAAAACAATTAATTATTCATTGAAAATTAATAAATTATTTACTAGTACGCTTTGAAAATAAACAGTTATTGAATTTTTTGCTATAGGGCAGGTGATAAGGGCGTTTATTTGATTACGACGCTACAGATATTTTCTTTTAAAAGAGTTAATATGGTGCCTTGCTATGTTTTCTTTTTCTTTTCCTTTTCAAAAATTAAAAAGAAATGCTGACAAAATCAAAATTCGTTGTCCAATTTACGCATATGTCTATTTTTGAAGCTGGAGAACTTTTCCTTTTTGATTTTATTAACCGGCGATGCTGATTTTATTAAGCGGCGGTTTTGCAAGTAGTTTGCATTGGTTTGATTCCGTTCCTGGCAATTTGATCAGATTAAGCGGCTAATTTTATTAACCGGTGATTTTGTAAAGCGGTGAGAACTGTATTTCTGTTTTTTGACCCGGGGTTAAAATAATCATTTTTTGATACGTATAAATTCCCGTTTGTGATTTTTTTAAAGCATAAGCAAACCGGATATTAGAGTTAATAAATAAAAAGTTTGGGTATTAGATTTACACTTTTAACGTTTCTTTAGCTCGTTAAATTTTTAAAATAGTAATTTTTATACGCTACAAATAATTAATCAAATAAAAGCTATATTACACGTAAAACAAAAACTGTGCATGCCCCAAAAGTATGGAAACATATAACAGCATTATATACATAGCAAATTTTTTTAAAACTTTATAAAGATGTATAAATCTAAATAAGCAATATAAATAATAACTTTTATATCTCAAACAGATTAATTATTCAGCATCATTGTGCTCAGAATTGTGGAAAAAAATTAGAAAATTTTTGTATGTCAATTTTTGTATATCAATTTGTATATCAAAATCAATTATTATTATTTTTTTAATCTATTTTTTACGAGATACGTCTTAATAGATTCAAGTTCATTAAAAGTATAAAGCTCCATCAAACAAAAACAGTATTTTTACTGTCTTCTATATTTAATAGAAGAAAGTACTTGATTCGTAAAAATTTTCGACTTCTAGTTTTCGATGAATTTACACGTTTCGAGAGGTTCAGAACACCGTTTGACCATTTTTAGAAAATGTCTGCCTGTTTATCTTCCTGTCTTTCTGTCTCTGTGTGTGTGTGTGATAAAAATTTTGTGGCGACTGTATCTCAAGAACTGCTACAGAGAATTGCACATAAATTTATGTGTAGATGCACCTTGACTGAAATTAGTGGCTATTAACTTTTAGAGCCAATTGCTTCAGAGGTGGCGCTGCTATACAGCGATTTTCCCAATTTTAAGAAAGTCTATATCTCAGCGATCACTGCATTAATGTGCGTATAAATTTACATGTAGATGCACCTTGACCTCAATAAGTGTGTTTTAGGTTTTGGTATTGGTTTCTCAACAGGTGGCGCTGCTGTACAGTGATTCCTGCAATTTAAGGGAAGTATTATATTTAATTCAGGAACTACTGCATAGGAACTACTGCATCAGGAACTACTGAACTACTGCTAATTACATATAAATTTATATGTAGATGTAACTTAACATAAATTAGTGCCTGTAAACTTTTCGTGTCAATCTCGAAACAGGTGGCGCTGCTACAAAGCGATTTTAGTAATTTAAGGGAAAACTATGTCTCAGGTTCTATTGAGTATAATGAAACAAAACTCGATATGGGAAAAGTCCATGTTTAGAAATTATGCAATTTCAAGTCAGATGCATATCGACCAATAGGTAGCGCTGCTATACTGCAATATTCTCCGAATATGGGAATATAATATCTCAACATCTATGGCATATAACTGTACGAAACTTTAAACAGAGATAACGATTATGGAAACGTATTTTTTAAGATATTAATTTTAGAGAATAAAACTGTCTTTCTTTGGATGTTTAATGTCTGTTTTCTCTAAAATGAAAATCGTCTGCATTCATCATGGTAGACAATTTTTATGAATAATAGTTTTAATACATTATTTGTACTGAGTGAATTTAAATAGGAAAATACAGATGAAAGACTTGTGGCGGCCACAGCATACTAGTTTTTATTTCAATAATACCTGTTTTATCTAATAATACCTTATTTCTGTCATTTTTGTTAATTTTCTTACAATGCATTCATTCACATTTATCATCGAGATCATTAAATCCTTGATAAATTATTTCTAACATTCTTGACAAATACTTGTACTATTACAGCATCAATATTCCATGCGCGACGAAATAATTTTAAGCATATTGAATAACATTTAAACATAAAGAAGCGTTTTAAACATACAATATCACTTTGTGCACCTTTTAATAATAATAATAATAATAATAATAATATATATATATATATATATATATATATATATATATATATATATATATATATATATATATATATTACTTTATAATGTTTTGGGTTAATTTGGCCTCTGTATTGGAATATTTATTATATAAATATTACATAAGATACGAAAATTTTATTTAAAAATCACTTTAAACGTAACCAATTCTAAGGATAGCAATCCTCTACAGAAAGAATCAAATTTGGTATGACATATTTCTTGACTAATTTTAGGGTTGAATCCCAAACTGTCACCGCCCATTACATTTCTCTAGATCTAGTGCAAAGTTAAAATCTACTCAACTTCAAGTTTAGGGATTCATGCAATAAAACTACTTCGTGGTGTTTTATGATTTATTTTTTACACGCATTACACTATTTGTACACCTTATACAGGGTGGTGAGAGTACCTATTTTTTCTCTGATTCTTCCGCCAGTATTTTTATTTTGGAATTTTTAATAGAAAATTTGCACGATTATTTCAGTAAAAAAAAATACTGTATAAATATATTGGTAGAGGAATCGGGGCAAAAAAGACGGGCCTGTAGTATCACATACATACAAAAATTACTTTTTCCTGTTAAACGCGTAACAGAAGTTAGAATACACTTTCCACCCATAAACGTAATATATTTTTTTATTTGTTCTGTAAAGATATTAATACATTTCATACGTATTAAGCACACTAAAATTAAATTCATTAGCAAAACGCTCAAAAACTTTAACTACATTCTTTGCAGTTATGTGATTGAACAATAACGGGACTTAATTCTTTTATGCGATCCTATATATGATATATACAATTAAAATTATCAAAAAATAGCAATACTTGTATTAACTGGAGGAATAAATATAAAAATATAAAACGTTTCTCGAGAAATTATTCCAAAACGCATTTAATACAACTTAATTTATTTTTATATTTCCACGTAAGAGCTATAATAACACTTTGCGCCATTTTGTTTTAGCATATGCCATTCGAACATGGTTTCATAAAATTATATATATATATATATATATATATATGTTTAGAAATACTTCCACATGTCTTTCTAGAAAAAAATCAAATGTATTTTTATTTTTATTTATTTATTTATTTACTCTGATTCATGTCAGATGGTATGGTGGTCACTCAATTCAACCAACTGTTTTCTCCAAAAGTTACTGCTCTTCTCTATGAAATAAAATTTTATCTACCACTGAACATATAAGCTTGTATGGCTGCAAACGTATAATAAAAGAAGAAGAACTCATTCCAAAATATTTTAATACTCAGCCTACCATTTTGGAAGGCAGTCCATAGATCGACTTATTTTTCTCATGCTTAAACTACAAATTCCTTTTGTTAATACTTAATACAAAAATTAAAATTATATACATGGATCATTTTTTCCTTTACATATATACATTGACCATCTGGCCGAAAATAACATTCTTTACAATTCTGTAAAGAGAATTTAAACCCTATGTGCTATGTCCAACTGTAAGACTAAACACTTCATTTGTTTTCAACCTATAATGTCTTACTGCTAAAGAAACACCAGTTATCAATTTTGAAACATACAAACCATACTGGTGAAAGAAATTTCATTAAAGTTTTATCATAAATTTTTTGGCTACACCTTAGGAAGACCATTACAGGATACTTAAGTCCTAAGTCTCATTCTAATGAGCCTTGATATACAAAAAAGGACACGTAGAGTATCATCCTACATTCAACTTTACAAGAGAATGATATTTTTTGTTTCCTGTTTCAATTGCAAATTATAGAGATCTTCATCCTTGATCCGTGTTGCCTCACATAAGCAACTTAACATGAACTTTTACGAAATTTTTCAAAAGTTTAGAATCGTTTTTAAATTTTGAAGTACAACACAGAAATTTGGCATTACAGATTTTAATACATGTTTTCACGAATTACATGAGAAGTAATTAATCTTCGTAAAAAATTACGTTCACAAATCGCTTGAAATAATCTTGCAGATAGTACTGAGGAAAAATAATTTTTTTACAAAACAAGTCGAATAAATCAAAATTCTCACTTTTTTTTTTTTTTTTTTTTTTTTTTTTTTAAGAGAATTTAATTTTTAAAAGTGAGAGAGAGATAATAAGATTACACATATATATTATTAAAGTTTTATTCAATTGTAAATTTTTCATAAATATATTTGAAATATTGATTACAAATTCATTACACTTGATTCTGATTTTGCCGTTTAGATGAGACTGATAGTCTAGAAATATCAGTATTTCATACATTTGTGTCATAATTTAAGCTTAGAAATTGTTTGATGAAGTAATACACATCTGTTTCTAATTCTTTAAAAATTTCATTTTGAATAAAGAACAAATATGCGTCAAGTTAGAGCTAAAAATTACAAACTATTAAATTTAAGTTTAAAACTTTAAAAGTAACTTATTAGAGAAATTTATCTAATGCAAATAATACGAAATAATAAATGCCTATAATTAAAACAATTTATATATTTGCTTAACACGTGACCCACAGGTGTGTCAATGCTACAGTCGGCAGCAAAAGTGTCCGTGCCCGAGAAATCATCCCTGTCCAAAAAGGTACACTTAATACTGCTTTGTTAAATGAATCCTTCTCGAGTCAAGTTCTTAGTCAGTCTAAGAACATGATTCGACAAGGATTTATTGAACAAAACAGATTTAAGTGTACTTTTTTGATATCGGAATTATTGGCTAGTGCTCGGATACTTTTGAGTAGACACTTTTGAGTAGAAAACTTATTTGAAAACTATAATCTAAAAATAAAATGCACTTTATCTGCTTTAGTGATATTTAAAATTATTGCCAACAGAATGTTTAACATGTTTAATAGTTTTTCGATGTAGAAATCACTATTAAGCACCAATTCTTTAGATGTAAAATTCGAATTGTAATAATAAATGTTCTGAGCAAAAAAAAAACTGCGTTTTAAAATTTACTTAAAATACCCATGCATTTTACACTAAGGAGAAATTCAAAATGAAACATAATTCAATCGGCATTTTATCAGCGCTCATATTACAGAAAATAAAACGCAAGAATTCAATTTATTTTTAAATTTCAATTTCCTCCAATCCAATTATCATCTAAAATATATGTTCGAAATCGATTTTTAAATTTTCACTTCTTTAGAATTTCTATTTAAATTTCTCATACAATGGATGAACCTTTAAAACGCCCGAGTACTTCTTGTGAAAGATTTAAATTTGCATAATGGCATTTTAATTCAAGTTAATGGATTTCAGACATTAAAAGATTTGAATGTCTCGTTTTATTTTGTGTAAGTTTCATGTTATTTAGTTTCTCAAGGATCGATATTAAACTTGTAATTATAAGATTAATTGTTGTAAGAGATTGGTGCAGATTGTAAGATTCCCATTTTCTCACTTCATATGAAAAAAAAAAATTAATAATTATGAATAAGATTTTTAGAACACTGTAGTCGAATGTTTAATGCTTACGTATTGTCAGGTTTATCAACCTGATATATCTTAAAGGTTCAAATGTTAAGCAGAGTTAAAATAATAGTGTTCAGTTGAAACTGTATTGAGCAGATAAAAAACATGACAAGTTTTTCCCTTTTTAAATAAAAACACTTATTTAAAAATATCGATTTTTATAGTAAAATATAAATATGGCAAACGAAAATAAAAATTATAAAACATTTAGAACATTTATCTAATGTTCTTCAGAATAGAGAGAATAATCATGAAAACGAATATTATCATCGAATTAATCTAAAACATATATTTAAACCTTTTTTGAAAATAGCCGCTTTCTACACAAGCTTTAATACTGCCGAGTTTATCATGCAAGCAGAAACTTAACGATAAAAACCAATTTTTATATAATTTTCAATATTGTCAGGATTAACATGATAACATTAAAAACACAACAAGAAAAAAAAATATCCCTTTTCCATACTAGCTGCCGGCATTAACACAGAAAAGGCCACATGGTCATTTTCAGCTTCAGCTATTTATTTCATTCAAGCAAATGACGTAGACTTATTGTATTTGCACACTTGTAACGCCGTCTAATATATCTCTGCCTAAATATTTACAAAGGCACTTAATATGCTAAATGAACTATTTCATCATGAAATAAATTTCAAATAAATTAAAGGCTTTAAAATATTTATTAACTTTAAATTATAAAAGTAAGTAGAAAATAAATTACTTTGATTTTAATAACTTAACGGTTTCAATAAAATGAAGAATAATTATAGAGTTAAAAAACAGTGAGGGAGTGAAACTTAATAAATTATTAAGTGTCAAGAACAAACTTATATTTTTAAATTTTTAAATCTAATAAGTATTTCAAGAACTTCAGAATCTACATTAGGCCATGCATCCCGGTCCATTGAGTTCTAACCTATTATTATTATATTTTTTAATTGTTAAACTAAATTAAAAGATGTGTATTAGAGCCACAGTTCATCATGAACAGGTTAAAAAAAAAAAAAAAAAAAAGAAATAGCATTTTTATATTAAGAGAATTTTTTAGTTTCAAACCTCTATATGTTAACTTGATTATATTCAAATAATAATTAATTCAATAAATAAACTTGCAACATTTGTTTTAGATCAGAGTGACAGAAGTGCAGCGCTTCTACATGTGAAACGAACAGACGTTGTCTTATCTCAGTCTCTTACCGATAGATGGCAGCATATGTACATTCCTTTCAGACAACGTTTCACCATTTACCAATTAAAGAGCATGTTTAATGCCAAACATTTTTTTTTTTCTTTTTTATATTTTTTCTTTTTGGAAAAATACTTTACATTCGCAATTAATTCTAAAAACACATTTTATAAAGTAATATTTTCTAAAATCTAGATATCTAAATACGTACAATGCAGGTCCTTTTTCTACAACATAAAAGACCAAAAACAAATAAAAAATCTAAACAATATTTTCTAGAAAGATATCTTTAAAAAAAAGAAGAAGAAATAGAATTCTTTTAGTTTTTAAATTTTTTACTTTTTACTTTTGCAATCTTATTATTTTTTTTAAATTGAATTTGAAACTGAATTGAAAAAGGTACGCTTTAAAAATTTCTTTAGATATTTACTACAATTGAAGAACATTGAAAACTTTCTAGAAACCTTGAATTTTTTTATAGCTTTAATTTTGTTTCAAGTTAAATTAATGGATTTCCGATATTAAATATCAGAAATACTTTGTATTTATTCACGCACCGATTATCGAATGCGTATAAGAATTTGCATGAAACTTTTACCGTGGTTTTAATGCTTTTAAAATGCTACATTGTCAGCCTGTTACCAGAAAAAGAAAACTAAATAAAAAATATAAAGTTTATAACCTGATAGTACTTATATTATTATATATCTAATAAAAAATATACAGCAGTCACATTTACATTAGTTAAAAAAAAAAAAAAGAATATAGGGTAAGTGCACCAGTGAATGACACTTTTAGAGCAATCTCTGATCTTTTTAATGTTCTAGTTATCAGAAAATATTTTTATAAATCTTAAGTTAGTACATAGGGTATGAAAGACATTCAGAACCACATGTATGTTAAAACATATACATTTGATAACAATTATTTTTTACTGAATTTTTATTTGACACCTACTCAATGTTCCAGTTATAGACACTGCCAGTTTTTCCTTTTATTAGTGATTGGCACCCTATGTTCCAGTGTTTGTCACTGCTAGTTATTCATTTTACCAGTTATTAGCAATCCATGCTCCAGTGTTTGGCATAAAATGTTAAAAGTTCTTATATATAAAATATATGATTTTATTATTTTTCTTATTTATTAATTATTTCGGGATAAATATCAATTACTGGAGCATGCCAATCACTGGAGCACCAACCCTATCAAGGCTTTATTAATTTAAATGTTGTGAATAGAGATAACTGTAAAATATAAAGATTATATAATTACAAAATATCAATTCACCTGATACTGTAAATGGAAAAAAAAATGTCACTGTTACTACAAATTCAAGTAAAGCTGAATTTTTCTTGCTTATACACTATCTACTAATATGTATTTCGACAGTTTCGAATTTAAACATTTTTGTTAAATATTTAGAAAAGTTCTTTTGGAATCATATTGAAACTTGTAAAAGAACAAGTTATACCTTATATATTTCACCAAAAGTTGTGCCCTAAAGAGGAAAAGGGGACCAGAAAAAATTAAAGAAAAAGGATAATATTTTGGATCACCCTGTAAAAAGCAATGCTTGAAATGCATTTTGGCAGCAGCATGTGATTAAGAGAAATTTTCGCATTATCTGAGTAAATTTTTAAGTGGATACCTCATATATTCATGGAGATATATATAAAAAATAATCTACTTTTTTAAATTATAACACGTAGGGTATTAGACCAGCAAAGACATTTTCAGAAAATTTGGCGAACTTTATTAGACATAGCATACTGTAATTAGAATGCAAAAGTGTTACATATCTTACGAAATATGAGCATTTTTACTAAATAATTTATATCTGCGCATGCGCTATCTTTTAAATAATTTCATTTCCATAATTTAATAGCCAAACGAAGGCAACTTATATGAAAACCTCAAACAGATATAATTTAATAGCCAAATGAGCAACTTATATAAAACCCCCAAGCGAATATTGTGTAAATTTAAAAAGTTACGAAATAGAATGAACATAATTTCAGTTCTCTCAAAATAAAGGGCCGCGGTAGCCCAGGTAGAGCGTCGGCTTCGTAATTGGAAGATTGCGAGTTCGGTACTGGAGCCGAACAAAGACCGTCGTGTACACTAACGGTGGCTGGTGCACGTAAAACCTGTCGAGGCCGCAATGTCCTCCATGTTCCCATCAAAAATTATACCTCTGGGGATCACCGAAGCGGGAAAGCAATCCCTTCCGTGGAGGATCAAAATTGTGATGGCATGTCTCCGGGCCACCTCTAGGGATGTGCCCCAGACCGTCGCCAATTGCCCATCTGCGTAGCACTACTACGACGTAAAACCCAACCATCCATCCATCCATCCTCTCAAAATAAAAGGGGTTTTACTCACATTTTTATTTTGATTCTATCAATGCCCAATAGTTCGCTGTTTGTAAATAAATATTGTTAAAAACCCCTATCATCTTCCAATTTTTACTTTTATTACCGGACTACCTTATGTAATGAAAAATTCGATATGGAGTTTTCACCTGATTTGTAAGTTTTAAGGTCTCATGGGTCCAAAAAAGTAATTTTTGGAAATTGGTCAGTGTGTGTGTGTACGTACGTGTGTATGTGTGTATGTATGTGGGGAATCTTCTGGCTATCATATCTCCGAAACTAATAAAGATAGAACGACGAAATTTCAGAATTGAGACAGGTCCGGTGTACAGACAAAATTTCGAAATTTTAGTGAAAATTGGAAAACCGGAAGTGGGACCTCGCAAATCGGAAGTGAAACCATAAGTCCATATCTTAAAAATGGCCCGAATGATTTTCTTCAAAGTTGCTATATAAACACCCTATTAGATGTCCTTTCGAATGACATAGTTGGTTAATTCAGGAAAATTGATAGGCGTCCTGTTTAAATAGCTCAATTTCAGGTCTCGTAAGTTTTTTTCAAACTTGCAATATTAACTGCCTTTTAAATATCCTTTTGTATTCAAATACTGTTTTCCGGTCAATAATTGAGTATACAAAGTTTTGGTAAAAGATGGTATTTCAAAAACAGTTCTAACGATTTTCTTCAAAATTGTTACATAAATCCATTTTAGATATCCTTTCTCATGTATTACGTGGTTATTACTGGAAAATCAACAGTCATCCTGCTTACGTAGGTCAGTTTTAGACCTCTGAAATTGATGCTTCAAAAAATAACTGTATGATGTTTTTTTTCTTATTTTTTAACTCTCTATGTAAACTGGTTTATATGTCTTTGCACGTTTATTAAGTTTCTCTTTCTGGAAATATTTTAGGTTTCTGCTTCGTTAGGTCAATTTTATGTCTTCAAGTCACATTATCTTTTCTGATCACATCTCCAAAAAATGCATATAATACGTGTAATAGTGGATAATGGAAGTCGTGTGGTTATTTCACACCAGAAATTTTTATTTATTTATTTATTTATTTATTTATTATTATTATTATTTTTTTCTTTTTTCTTTTTTTTTTTTTTTGTGAGAGAAACTGAAATTCTGTTCATTCTATTTCTCATAACTCTTTAAATTTACACGATATTTGTTTGGGGTTTTCATATAAGTTGCTCAATACATTTGGCTATTAAATTATGCAAATGAAATTTTTTTAAAAGCTAGCGCATGCGTAGATAAAAATTATTTAGTAAAAATATTTCGTAAGATATTTAATATTTTTCATTATGATTGCAGTGTGCTGTGTCTAATGAATTATGTCAAATTTTCTGAAAATGTCTTTGCTTTTGGTCGAATACTCTACGTGTTATAATTAAAAAGAGTGCATTTTTTCTTCTTTTTTTTTTTTTTTTTTTTTTGGGGGGGGGGGGGCAATGTTAAAAAAAAAAAAAGTTATATCTTCATGTATATACAGTAACCGCCGCTTAACAAAATCACTGGTTAATAAAATCAGCCGCTTAATATGATCAAATTGCTGGGACCGGAATCAAATCACTACAAACTAGTTTTAACACCGCCGCTTAATAAAATCAACATCGCCGGTTAATGAACTCAAAAAATTTTCATCAGCAACAAAAATGTCATTTATGCACGCTTAACAGATTTTTTATTTGCACTGTGATTTTTATTTTTAGATTTAAAAAGAAAATGAAGCACATCAATCCCTCCGTTATCTCTCTTTGTCGAAAATTTTACAATTTCAGTATAGCAGCAAATTAAACGTGTCCCAGCCTTAATAACAATTTTTAAAAAAAACGTATTATTCAAAGCACGGTTATAAGTTACAAATTTGACTTGATTCGGAAGTTATTTTTATTTATTTATTTAATTACTAAAAGACTATTTTTAGTTCTAATTTAGAAATAACTAAGAAGCAAAATGTTTAAACGGAAAAATTTTAAATTTAGAAGAAAAGCGTGAACTTTTGGATGAACTTATGATGATTTTCCTCAAAAGAAAACCCATCAGAACTTGAGATATGTTTAATTTACTTATTTTGAAAGGATAATAAATTAATTATTAGCCAAAAATTATTTAATATTGTTGTTTAATTCCATTATTCGTTACATTTTGAACTTTCTTTCTAAATTCAGAGAAGTAATACATTTTCCTTGAGTGCAGGAACGTCCGCCGGATATAAAAATCAGCCGCTTAATAAAATCACTTTGACTCAGAACGAATGTGATTTTAATAAGCGGCGGGAACTGTATACGGTAGCCTCTTAAAAAATTATACAGATAAGGAGAAAATTCCTCTAATCACATGCTATAGTCAAAATGCATTTCAAACAGGGTGATCCAAAACATTTTGATTTTTCTTTAACTTTTTGCTGGTCTCCTTTTTATTTAAGGACACAATTCTTGCTGAAATATATGAGATATAACGTGTTCTTTACGCTACCAAAGTTTCAAAATGATTCCAAAAAAACTTTTCTAGATGTTTTAAAAAATGTCTAAATTCGAAATTGCTTAAATACTTATTGCTAGGTAGTGTAAATCTTGATAAAATATTATTATTATTATTATTATTATTTAAGCAATACTTTTTTCGTCTTAAAAACAACAGAATTTACTGGTGAAATTAAACATTCCAGCTTAGTTTGAGGAACTTTCGAGTATTTCTACACCTAGAACCAAGGAATCTTCCCGGGAAATTCTTGAAATCTATTCTTATTGAAGCGAGAGATTCGAGGTTTTGGCAACACTAAATTATATCTTTTCGCCTAATTTTGCCACCGAATCACCAAATTTGGCGCCAAGGCAACCTGTGTGAAAGTTCATAGACTGTCTTAATTCCTACTATTCCTGTAAATCTATATTTTCTGCAACAATACTTGTGATTATGAAAGAAGTTTTATTTTTTGGAGCAGTATTTAAGAAAAGAATTACATTAGTGAAGAATTACATTTAAATTACACAGAAAAAGAATTACATTTAATAGAAACACATTAGTGTTTAAATAATTTAAATTTCATCCTTAGTAATTGATGCGGCTATTGCCACTGGCGTACCTTTAGTAAACCCTTTTTAAATTTTGGAGGAACGCCTAAAAGTGAATCGCATTTTTATTCTTATTTTATTTCAATTTATTTATTTTGTAAATAATAGTCAGATCCTTCTATTATGTAAAGTGTTAATGGGGTAAAATTTCAAGTTTACTTCCTATGCATTTGAGTGAAATTATTCAAATATCTATCACAAAATCGCCCTCTTTCACAGCAAGTTATCAAATCAAGTACAACTTGAAATAGGAAATCGAATCATTCATTGTTGAAATTGTATTACTTTAATCAAAAGTGAAGGCAACTCGAGAATAAATTATTTGAACTATGTAGGTAAAATTTAAATTATTACGTTATTTAATCTCACCAGAAAATCAATATTTCCGTAATAATTCGAAATATTCTAAATTTAGTCTGCTAAATTATTCAAATGAAATTACTTTGTCTCTACTTATTTGTTTGCCCAATCGCTCAAATTAAGAAAATCCATTCGAGTTATATAATATTCGTTAGAGTTTCATTAATTTTAAGCGTATTCATTAACGTTTCATTAGAATTTAATTAATTTAATTTTAAGCAGAAGAGATTTTAATTTATTGAGTGACAACAATTTAAATTTTGTAAATTGAGTTCAAAATGTCACAAGTTTTAATTAGAAAATAAGTACCCGTATTAAGTTAGAAGTCTAGTATCATTCTAAATTTAATTCATTGAATAGTTGACTAAAATTTATTACAAAATTAAGTTATGTAAAAATAAATGGAATTAAGTATAAATTCAACAATACCATTTTTGATAGTTTACCAATTCAAGAAAATATTCATATATTTATAAAATAAGTAAAAAATACTAGATTTTATTTCATCAGAATATTTTTTCATTTACTATAGATCCCATAAATAGCGTCCAAACTCTGCACAGCTAGATTCCTCGTTGGGAGTACATAAAAAATGCCCAAAGAATTGTACCTGTACGATCCATAGTTTACGAGAAAAATACGAAAAACAAAGTATGATGTCACAGCCGGTGTTAGGAAAAAACACCGTATTTGACACATCAACAGCTGTATTTGGAAATATTTATAAAGGCAGAATTTCAAAGTGTTCGCTGTGCATATCAAAGATATGCAAATACTGCTGCAGATGTGTCCAACACGATGTTTTTCCATAGCACCGGCTGTGACATCATACTTTGTTTTTCGCATTTTTCTCGCAAACTATGGATCGTACTAACGAGATAAATGAAGTAGAGTGCTGATTCAATGGATGAAGGATTGGCTTTCCGTGGTTCAAGACGAATCACGTGACATGAACCAATAGGTTGCTATGTTTGGCTCTTTATCGCTTTTTTGACAATTTAAAATTTCAGTTTAGCAAATTATCATTATTATTAGGTAACACGACAGTCCTATGACCGAAATAAATTGATTTTAAAATAACTTTTCACATATTTCACCTTATAATAAATAATAAAATACTGTTTCTTTCATCATTTCCCAACAAAGTTTAAAAGTGTTTATAAGGAAAAAATAAACTTTTAAAAGAGCTAAATTTAACAACAATTAATAATTGATTAACTATTTTTAAAAATTTTGTCAGTTAAATTTTGGCTACACGAAATAAAAAGAAGTAAAATGAAGCAAAAATGATTTAGAACAAAAAAAAAAAAAAAAAAAGTTAAATTGCGTATGTAAACAAAAACATTGGCGGTTATCTCCAAGCAGTTGCCATAGAAATTCATTGAAAATAAACTGTAGCAAAGGAAACCACCGAATACGTGAGTGCATGGGGAGCATGTCACATGACCCATCTTGCACCTTCTCAAGGGTTACCATTTATCACTCTACTTTATATATCTCGTTGGATCGCACATGTACAGTTCTTTGGGCAATTTTATGTACTCCCAGAGTTTAGGCGCTATTTATGGGTCACCCTGTACAAAACATAGATTTTTAAATCATTTTATTCGGTTGAAAAAATAATATTCTGGAATCAAGATAAAGTATGAAATCTGATATAAGCCTATATTTATGCCACTGTACGTCTGAAAGAAAAATCGTCTCTCTCTTTTTATTTATGCAATGATCAAATTAAGTTCAGAAAAATCCTCCGTAATACGCCTTTAATGTATATGAAAAATGACGTTATTTAGAGATTAATGTAATACGTTTTCCCGTAAAATAAATGTTTCGATATGTCAAAATCTAACGGAAAAATAAAATACACTTTAGATTGTTAAAGTATCTGATAACATCTAAAATTTATTTCACTATGAATATCAGTATATTTTTCCATGTCTTTAATATTTTGTGATCGGTAGATTTTCTTATTTAGAACTATTACTGTGTATTAGAGCCGTTACTGCGTTTTAAAAAGATTTTTACGTATTTGCGTTAAAGTCATTTAGATATTATTCACAGCAATAGTTGCAGTAGATTATATATATACGCATGTGTGATGGTTAAACACAAATGCTCAAAAAATTTATATATCAAGCTGTATACATTATTAATAAACAAGCAGGCTTTCACGTCACTGTATTTACATGAATTAAATAATCTGATGTGTCACTCACACGACTTTCTCTTACCCTGAAATTTAATACTATAAATACAGGTTGCAGATTAAAAGGTAAGATAACGAGTGCTGTTATGTAAACCTGTGTTAAACAATTCATATTAGGCTTCTGAAGAGTTTTATATGATAATTAGTTCTGTGTGAGGCGGGCTACAGCCCCCTCAAACCCCCGTTTCATTAATGCACCAACATTTATATAGAATTTAATTCGGTTATTAAAAAATAATTCTGTTTTTAAAAAATAATTTATTTAAATTATTATTTAAAAAAATATATATCTTTTATGATAATGCAGACGATTTCCATGTTAGAAAAGTAGTATAGCATTAAATATCCAAAAAAAAAAAAAAAAAAAGTCCATTTTATTCTCAATATTAAAAAAAAAAAAAAAAAAAAAAAAAAAAATGCGATTTTTTTTTCTAAGTTTTTTTTTTTTTTTTTTTTTTTTTTTTTTTTTTGTTAAAAGCAAAAAGAAAAGCAAAAAAAAATAGATAACTTTGTTTTAAATTATCGCAGATAGATGGTTCAACCATTCGTTTTAAAGATATTGGCGAGGTCTTTTGAAAGATACCCATCATGAAACTTCACTCCCCTCGAGGGGGGACTCCCCCCCAGGAGGGAAGGCGAGGCTCCTGCATACACAATTTTTTTTCCCTGTTGACTATCTCTATTACAAAAAATATATATTCGTTTCATTTGGTTTAGTGCAGTCTATAGATGTTAAACTCTACTTACCTGCGATTTCCCAATAGACGTAATGTATTTGAATACTTTTGAGTGTCCCTGTACACGAACCATTTGATTGATCTTAACGAAAAGTTTAGTGTAGCATCCTTATATGATACACATTTAGAATACCAAGTTTGAACTTTCTGCCATAATTTGTTTTTGAGATATGCTGATAACAGACAGACACACACACAGACACACAGACATACACACAGAACATTTGGTAAAAACATGATTTTCGTATTCAGGGGTCCTCAGAACATGTAAATATAACGCGTTCGAAAATTTGACCCAAAAACAATATTTTCTCCACCTTATGGGTAAGAAGAGTTTTATATGATAATTAGTTCTGTTCAAACCCCCGTTTCATTAATGCACCTACATTTATATAGAGTTTAATTCGGTTATTAAAAAATAATTCTGTTTTAAAAAAATAATTTATTAATATTATTATTTAAAAAAATTATCTTTTATGATAATGCAGACGATTTCCATATTAGAGGAGTCTCAATATTAAAAAAAAAAAAAAAAAAAAAAAAAAAAAAGTTTTTTTTCGTTAAAAGCAAAAAAAAAAAAAAAAAAAAAAAATCGGTAACTATGTTTTAAATTATCGCAGATCGATCGTTCAACCATTCGTTTTAAAGGTATTGGCGAGCTCTTTTGAAAGAAACCCTTCTTTTGAAAGAAAATTTACTCCCCTCGAGGGGGGATTTCCCCCCCAGGAGGGGAGGCGAGGCTCCTACAAATTTTTTTTCCCAGTTAACTATCTCTATTACAAAAAATATATATTCGTTTCATTTGGTTTAGTGCAGTCTATAGACGTTAAACTCTACTTACCTGCAATTTCCCCCATAGACGTAATGTATTAGAATTCTCTTGATTGTCCCTGTACACGAACCATTTGCTTGATCTTAACGAAAAGTTTAGTGTAGCATCCCTATATGATACACATTTAGAAAACCAAGTTTGAACTTTCTGCCATAATTTGTTTTTGAGATATGCTGATAACAGGCAGACACACACACAGACACACACAGAGACATACACACAGAGACATACACACAGAGACATACACACAGACCATTTCCTAAAAACATGATTTTCATATTCATGGGACCTCAAAACGTGTAAATATAACAAAATCTCGCGTTCGCAAATTTGACCCAAAAACAATACTTTCTCTACCTTATGGGTAAGAGAAATTAAAAAGGAATAAATATTTTTTATACCGTTCTATAAATTAAATTAAAAAAGAAAATACATTGAAATTGCTTAAAAACTTCGCTTCGGGTCCTCACTGCCTTCAGCAGAGATTTCTTCACCGCAATGTCTTGGTGCTGGATAATTTAATTTAATTTAATTTATAGAGATGCCAATAATATAGGAAAAACTGCATTAGTCATTTTCTTTTTGATAACAAACAGAACGGAAAACGCATAATATTTTACATGGAGATATTTTGTATAATTAGACCAATTTAAAAAATTGCTTTTCCTTTTTTTCCCACTCGCATTACAAAAATATTTAAAATGAAATTGAGAAAAATTGTGCAAAAACATTGAAACAGCTTGGACCTCTTGGCGGAATTTTAAATTTGGTACTGAAGTAGCTCGGACGTTTCTCGCCAAAATGTTTACTTACGCATTTGCGATACCCATATCAATTCGCTGCCGAAATGTTAACAAAATTATAAATAATTATAAGATTTAAAAAAAAAAAAAAAAAAAAAAAAAAACCTTTTATATACTACGTTTTTAAATTTTTTTGTTGAATGTGTTTCGCCGACAAACTATTTGCTTTATTTATATAACTACACTGGTTCTCATAATTATAAGGACACTCGTTTTTCTATATTAACTAAACACTGAACACTGTAATTTAAACAAATATATTTTTTATTAATTTGAATTTCTTTAACAGACTAGATTTAAAAAGTTTTATCGTTTTTCTATCTTAAAAAAATTTAAATACGGTAAAAAAGATGATTTTTCAGGTGTTCACAATTATAAGGACAGCTCGAATCTTAGTAATTTTTTTTAAGTTATTCTTTAAATTAATATTTTGTGGGGTCTCTTTTTAGAGTAAAACAGTCAGACATTCTCTCTGGTATATATATATATATACATTTTTTTTTTAATATTCAGTTTCAATACCATTTCATACAGCATAGATAATATTCTGAATACATTTAAACTATTTAAAATTGCTTTCCACTTGCATGCACTTTTCTAATATGATAAGTTATGGTTTTTCCAACTTTTTAGGCCACGGGAAAATCAATAATAAAAAAGTTTCTTTTTTTTTAAAACTATTTTCTATTGCTCTAGAAGTAGAGCAAAAATGTAAGTCTTGTTGAAACGGATATTCTCTTGATGTTCATAATAATAGAAAAAATTACTAAATTCAAAGCCTTCAGTAGAAAATCTCCCCAGAGCACCATAGATCCACCTTTAAAATGCCCGATTCATATCTGCCTTTAAAAAATCTGCTCTGTCTTTCGCTATCTTCAGATCGTGCCAGTAATTATTAAAACCATTTGGTTAATCAAGAATAAGATGTTTTTCATCCGAAAATGCAACATTTTACCATTTCATATTGTCTTTATTCAACTTTAACACAGACGTTCTTCCTTCCATTAAATGCTTATTGATTATTACAAGTTTTTTATTCATTTTAACATATTATTAATTATTTTAAACATGCATAAATGTGGATCCCAACCTTTCGTTAAAAAGTACGAGCAAATTCAGCAGCAGTCATTTTGAGTAGAACAGTAAGAGAAATTATGAGTTTTTGATCTCTGTAAACAACTCTGATTTTGCATCAGATCTCTCTCCTATCGAACCAGCAGTTCAACGTTTGATCACATTTCCTTCAGCAATTTTAGACCTTCGAATTTCATTAAAATTCGGCGGATTGAAATTATCCTTCCACTTAAAAAACACATTTATCATACTTCACTACATGAACGTTCTTTTTTTCGTGGAATTATCGGTAATGTCCGTCCAAGAAAAATTGAAAGCTTATATATGAATTAATCTAGCCCAGTAGTTAACAAATTCGCATGTCAACTGTAATTTATTCGCAAGTAAGTTAAATAAAACGAAAAAATCTTGATTGTTCCTATAATTATGAACATCTAAAAACGTGGAGAAAAAAATATGTTGCATTATTTTTCATTAATTTTGTTTCATATTTAAAAAATTATAGCAGTTTCGATTTTTAGAATACTAGATACATTAAGTGCACTTAGTATAATCTTGTTCACAATTATTTTTAGTTCCCCATCATACTATAGGTATGGGGAACTTAGGTAATCGTGAAAAATTTCGACCTCGGTTTTTTGACTTTTCTACACGTTTTCAGGTGTGAGGAATCCGAAAATGACAAAATTTCTATGGTGTCTGTCTGTAGGGTGTCTGTTAGTCTGTTAGTCTGTTAGTCTGTTAGTGTGTTAGTCTGTTAGTGGGTCAGTCCGTTAGTTTGTTAGTCTGTGTACACGATATCTCAAGAACAAATTGTCGCAGAGAGGTCAGATCAGTTTTAAAATATTACTTTCGACACTGGCAAGAACCCTATTCATTTGCAATATTCGATTTTTAAAACTTCGTAAGTTATTCGAAATTTGCGATTTTCTTAACATGGGAGAATAGGACAAAAAATCACTTAAACGTGCATTAAGTGAAAACTTTTTACTGTAAAAATGTCAGACCAGTTTTAAAATATCAGTTTGGATGCCGGAATGAACATCAGTAACTATAAATATGCTACTTTGAAAATTTCGCAAGTTACTGGAAATTTACGAAATTCTTAACATGGCAGTATAGGGGAAAATTTCACATAAACGTCAATTTTGAGAGATATTTTCATCGTAAAGATGTCAGACTACTTTTGAAACATTATTTAGGACACTGGTATGAATATTAATGACTATGAATTTTCCAATATAAAGATTTCGTAAGTTATTGGAAATTTACGAATTTCTTAACATGGCTGAATAGAGCAAAATTTCACATAAACGTCAATCTTGAGGGATATTTTCATCGTAAAGATGTCAAACCACTTTCGAAATAATATTTAGGATACTGGCATGAATATCATAGACTATGATTTTTCCAATTTAAAAAATTCGTAAGTTATTTGGAATTTACGATTTATTTAACATGTCAGAATAAAGCAAAATTGAGCATAAACTTCCATTTTGAGGATCCTAAATACGTTAGACAACTTCAAAATTACGTTTATGATATTTGTTTGAACATGATTGAATACAAATATTCTAATAGGAAAATTTCGTAAATTATTCGTAATTTACGATTTTATCAACATAGCGAAATTGTAAATTTTTCATATAAATATGAATTTGAGGATTATTGCATTGGAAATAGTAGCATGAAAACTAAACAGCGAAATTGACCCCGATAAAATAAATTAATAGATTAGAATAAGATAAATATATCGAAATGAACGGTGGATAGCCTATTAGGCGGGGATTTCATTCTGTCACTGTATGAAGCTTTGGTCAAATTGATTTCTTTTAACATTATTGCCGAAACGTCAGTGGAGGCCCTCTGTTGAGACTCAAAACGGTTTTGGGCTGTGTCTGTCTGTCTGTCTGTCGCGCGATAGCGGCCACAAAAATCACGCTATTGACTTGCAATTTGGTACACGTGTTCATGTGCCCCGCGAAATCTGCTGTATAGTTTTTGGTATGTATTCCATTTGTAGTTCGTATACAGGGACACGCCAAAGTTTTTTCTTATCATTACAGCCTATGGGAGAAATTTGTATGTACCGCGATAGCGGCCACAAAAATCACGCTATTGACTTGCAATTTGGTACACGTGTTCATGAGCCCAACGGAATCAGCTGTATAGTTTTAGGTGTGTATTCCATTTGTAGTTCGTGTACAGGGACACGCCAAAGATTTTTTATGATTACGGCCTATGGGAAGAATCTGTATGTACCGCGATAGCCACCGCAAAAATCAAGCTATTGACTTCCAATTTTTGCCGAAATGTGAATGGAGGCCCACTGTTGAGACTCAAAAGGATTTTGGATTCCGTCTGTCTGTCTGTCTGTCATGCGATAGCGGCCGCAAAAAACACGCTATTGACTTGAAATTTTGTACACATGTTCATGATGCCCACGAAATTAGCTGTATAGTTTTCGGTGTGCATTCCATTTGTAAGTTCGTGTACAGGGACACGCCAAAGTTTTTTTACCATTACGGCCTATGGGAAGAATTTGTATGTACCGCGATAGCGGCCCCCAAAACAACGCTATTGACTTGCAATTTGGTACACATATTCATGAGCCCATTGAGCAAGCATTTGACGAAACTTATATAGATCTGAGACTGACCGCCTTGGCGAAAATAATGCTCCTTTTATACTTTCCTATCGAAAACAGACTGTTCTGGAAAATTCTCGTATAACATCAGCCAATGTGATTAGAGCTTCCATATTTGGTATATCCCTAATAAGGATTTTCTCGCCAAGATCGCCAAAAAAATCGCCAAGGAGGGAAATAGTCGCCAAATTTATTTCTTCCCTTATAGGAGCTTTTTAATGCGCTTTTAAAGGAAAATTTGGCTATTTTAACGCTAAAACGACTATAAAGGCACAAAATTAGCATTTTATCAACTTACTAAACCTCTTTGAAAGAATTTATACAAAAATAAATGCAATTATTTACAATTTCGTAACACTTTATATCATATACAAATAGGTATACAAAGAGAGATACAACGGGGGTTGAGGGGGGCTGCCGCCCCCCTTCAGGAATGTATTTGATTTTGGTAATAAGTCGATCGAATCAATATATACTATTATATAATAAGGAATAAATAAAAATGACCTATTGAATAATGTCTGATGCAAATAGGACGTTGAGGCTCCTGATCTGCAGATCCACTAGTAATATGTCTCGCACTAGAAATTTCTGAGAACATAAATATGATGGGGAACTGAGCAGAGTCCACCTATGCCAACTAGTTACATTAGTTATTTCAAAACATAAAGTGTCCTTATAAATATGAGAAGGAGTGTATGATTAACTCGAATAACTATGATTCTATATATATATATATTTAATTACCTGAGTGATATTTGAATTGTCAATTCTGATAGTCAATTCTCAATTCTAAATTTTTTAGCATCTTTCTAATAAAAAATATCCTTAATTTAACGGCGGTCAGTGTTCTGATTTCAATCATATTGCTTAAGACTATCGTATTAGTTGCAACAATATTTTAAGAAATATATATACAGTCGACACCGGTTATAACGTACCTGGGATATAGCGTACTTTCGCTTATAACGTACTCAGATGCTTGGTCCCGAATGAAACACTATATAATGTAATGGTTTACATCTTCATCTATAACGGACTATGCAAAAGCCTAATCTGGTTATAACGTACTTTTTAGACTGGAATGAAAAGCCAAAATTGGATGTCAACCTTGTATTTCTGGTTTGGAAATCGGTATATTTTCTTGGATACCGTCTTTCGATGTCTCCTTTATCGCCTTATATCTCCTTTATACCTTTAAAACTTTATCGCGTTTCGTTGAATTCCATACTGACTATTCAGAGACTCTGCAAAGTTCCATTATAAATATTGAAAATGTAATTTTTACTGTGTCATCTAATCAAAGAAAACAACGAAAAGTAACAGATTATTTTTCTAAATAAACATGTAAGTAGTAAAATGTTTTTTTTTTTTCTTTTTTCTTATTTTATTTTGAGAAAATCATAAACTTTCTATTTAAAATCTCTATAATTGCGAGTGCTATTATGCCCCTTTTTCTTTCGTTAGGCACTAAATTATATTGGAAATATTGCTTATAACGTACTTCGGTTATAACGTACCATATTTTCTGGTCCCCTGACAGTACGTTATAACCGGTGTCAACTGTATATATATATATTCAAGATGTGAAACAAATTAAATAATAAACAGGAAATATAATTTAAAGATAAATAACTTAGATTTCAGGTAACATACTGTTTGCATTATTCACGGATAAACATATATCGCTTGAAACAAGAAAATATTTTCATGCTTTAAATATTAATGAAAATTATGATTCCATTAGCCTTTGAAGTTATTTGTTCTTTATTGAATTAGCAAAAACGTTTCACAAATGGCCCTCTTGGATCTCACATTTAGTGAAATTATATTAAATAGAAATTGAGATATAGCTTGTCCGTTAATGGAAGATATCGAAATATAGCAGCGCCATCTTTTGGGAAATGCACATGAATTTTAATGAGCATTTATATTCAGAATGTCAATCTAAGAAAAATATCTTACATTTATACGCTGTAGAAGCTGAGATATCCCTTTCCTACACGGAGATATTGAAATATAGCAGCGCCATCTTTTGGGAAATGCACATGAAACTTAATGAGCATTTATATTCAGAATATCAATCTAAGAAAGATATCAAATGTATTACATTTATACGCTGTAGAAGCTGAGATATCCCTTTCCTACAGGGAGAAAATAAAAGCATACAATATTATATGAACTGAATCAGATTGAATCAACAAAATGGTTTAATTTTTTTAGCCTATTTATTGTTTTCCGATATCGGCATTTTCCCATTGTGTATTTATATTATTGCTTCTACAGTGCGTTGCATGAATATAAACGCACCTTACCTTTAAGAATTAGAATGGTATAGAAGAGTAATAAAAAAATATGAATAGGTGACACTTGATGTAAACTGTATGTGTATGATTCAAAAAATGAAATTACGAGTCAAAACAACGAAAAACCAATATGATTTTTTAGAAAATAATTTTATTGAATTTATGACAAATATACATGTTGCATGAATTTAAACGCACATGTAAAAAATAAATAACTGAGTAACAAATATTGTATCTAATACTTTGTAAAGCCACCGTGGGCTTCTAGAATAGCCAGAAAACGCCTTGGCATTGACTGATATAGTGGCATGAGGTCATCCAAGCTGATTGTCTTCCAAGCTAACAGAATTGCCGATTTTAGTTCATATTTCGTGTTAAACTGCCTTCCGTTTGCGTAAACACGGTGAACCAGATAACCCCATACGTTCTCCAATATGTTTAAATCGGGGCTTTTTGAGGGCCAATCCAGAACTTTAATTTTATTGTCACGGAACCATTTTTTCACGATATGTACTGTATGTACAGATGCACAATCTTGCTGAAAAATATAATTTCTTCCAGATTTTTTGACTGCTTGACGGCGCAGTTCCTTGTGAGCATCTGGACATAATCTACAGAGTTAATACTGTTCTCCACGAACTGTAATTCGAAAGTCCCTTTTAAAACCTATGGCTGCCCACACCATGACAGACCCACATCAAGATTGACGTTTTGAACAGTACATTTCTTCGGTTATCATATCGTGCCAGTAGCTACGAAATCCATCCTGGCCATCGAGATTAAACTTTTTTTCATCTGAGAAGATGACTTTTTCCCAATTTAGTCGATCCAGAATCCATTTTCTTGCCCTTTCCAACCGCATATCCTTGTGCTTTTGAGTGAGGGGTGGTTTCGCCTTCATTTTCTTAAATTTAATGAATGTTGCAGCTTTGATAGCTCTCCATATGGTTGTCCGATGAACACCCAGCTTGTATTGAGCCTTTATCTTCGCACAGGAAATATTCTTAGTCTTTGCAGCGTTGCATATTCGACATTTGCCGTAACTGGTGAGCTTTCCTGTTCGCTTCTCATACGCTTTTTCCCCATAATTTGCTCCTTTCTTTATATATTTTCGCATAACATTCTCACTTCTTCCGATTCAGCGCCCTATTTCGCGATTGCTAAAGCCTTTACACGCATAAAGTCGATTTTTATCCTCTTATCTACTGTCAAAGTTTTTCCTCTTACCATCCTGTACAAACTCCGTAAATTTTGCACTCAAGCATTAAAACTGATTTTAGAGAATTTTAGCAACACGACTATTTGTGTTTTAATTTAATTCCGGGGGTTCTGTTAAATTTAAAATCCAAAATACAGAGTGCGTTTAATTTCGTGCAACAAACGAATAACAGAGAAAAATAAGAAAATGCTTAAACATTCATTAAATAAGCTTGCATGAGCATAAACATACTTGCTCAAAGCACCTTATTCAGTTGTTAGTCATATACAATAACTGTAAGTCGCATTCCTTCTTTTAAAATTTTAAAAATTCTATTTCTGGCTATTGGGAAAGGTGCGTTTATATTCATGCAACGCACTGTAGGACATAATTTTTGTGTGTATTTTTTCCTTTATAATTTCCTTTTTAATTAAGAAAATTTAAGCATCAAGAGATTTTTTTTTTTTTTCATTTTGGCAATATAAGGTTTTCGAGATTGTTGTTTGTTTTTATTCTATTTAGTTTAATATTTAAAAGCGTAACTCGTGGCCTGTTCGGTAAGGAACTGACGTCTGGATCACGAGGACTCGGGTTCGATGTTTATGGTGTGATATTTATGATATCCTTATTTCTGTATAAAATATGTTCTTGTAAAATACTTGTAGTCTTACTTGTCAAATCCTTGTAGTCTGGATTCTAGATTATCCACAATATAAGCGGTCCTCGAGACAAGTAAAAGACAAGTATTTTTCAGATAAACAAACATACATTTTTTTTTTTTTTTTTTTTTTTTAAATATATATAGCTTTATGGTACAGATGTAGGTAAGTCTAATGCTTTGTGTGTTTTAAAAAATTCCTCTACATAGTGCATACTGAGGGAAAAAAAATATACCGCCTTCATCTGGAATGAATAAATGGTCATTTTCTAAATCTTTAAACTAGAAATATAGATTTCCAAAGTATGCGCATAAGGCACGCCAATAAACTGAATAGACGAAATGGTCGAGAATTTCTAATCTACACATTTCTAGATGGTGAAACAATATTCTTAATATTCTGAATCTTGTATTACGAGAAATTCACGCTTGATTTTCTAGAACTGGGTCATAAACCAAGTTTATAGCTGCTGAAACCCTCCTCTTGTATTCACATTTATTTGGAGATATTTTCAAATAGGTTTGTTCTCGATTGTAGAGGCAAATGCTCAAGAATTCTAATAGAGGTCTCTAGAATTTGCTTTCGAAGGGGACTAGAAAAATTGTTATAAGAAATTTATAAGAATGACATGGAACTATTTTTTCTAGAGTCACAATTTAGATTCTAGATGGCAGTTATAGAATCTTTTCTCAGTGTACTGGCGTGCCTTATACTCATAGCTCGGAAATCTATATTTCTAGTTTAGGGATTTAGAAAAGGACCGCCTATTCGTTCTAGATGAAAGCGATATATTTTTTTTCTCAGTGCAATATTCCGCATTGACTCTTGGAATCACAGTAGTTTATAATGTAAATAAAAATGCAGTGAAGTGTTTAATACTTTTGGAGCGTTATGCCTCAACTCCCACCCCTTCCCCCCTCCCTCCAAAAAAAAAAAAAAAAAACGCGCAATATGTTTGGGTGCTCATGTTATCTGTGAGATATCATTGGGTTTGCTTTTATTAATCTGTACTTAAAAAAAAAAAAAAAAAAAACAGTTTATAATTGTTTTTATGTCACTAACTCTTCATTTGATGTGTACGAAAACTTGAATGTTACATTTATTTTGCCTAAAGTTAAGACACGTAATGAAAATACGATGCTGCTAACTGAGGATTAAAATAGTCGCTTCTCTATACATGCAGATTTACAAGCATGACCTTATAACAAATTCAATACATTTTTATTAAAAACAATTAAATTAATAATAATAATAATAATAATATTTTGTTCAATATTCGTAAGAAGAAAGTATGGGATTCTTAAAAAATTTTGACTTCCGGTTTCTGACGATTTAATACTTTTCAAGAGTTCATGAATATATTTTGGTCGCTTTGGAATGGTGTCAGTCCGTGAGTCTCAGAGTGAGCAATAAAAATTTTGTGGTAGCTCTAGATCAAAACCTTATAAACTGAATTTTCTGAAACTTTATGTTTAGTCACATCTTAAAAAGTGAATGCTGATCAACTTTTTGTGAATATCGGTGAACAGTTGTCTCTGCAGTGCTGGGATTTATCCCTTAACAGGAAGGCCATATTTTAGCTTCTATAAAATATAAGAACATCAAACTTTATATGTGAAATGGACAGTATGAAAAACTATGCAAATTCAATTTGGATGCAAATTGGCGGATAAGTGACTCTACTATTCTTCCATTTTCTCATGTACGGTTATACTTAAGTTTTTTATAATTTATAAGTGTATCAAATATATAAATTATACATCATATTATAAATCAATAGGTCGGATGAATATTATAAAAAAAAACTTCACTTGCTCAGGTTTTTTTTTTTTTTTTTTTTTTTTCTTTTCTTTTCTTTCTTCATTTCCTTTTTTTTTTTTTACTTGACAATTGATGGAGCTGAAAGCGGCAATTTTTTGTATTTACGGAAAAGCTATATTTTAGCTTCTATTATCACTGCTAGAAACTTTATATGTGAGATGGTTTTTGTGAAAAACTATGCTGATTCAATTTGGGTGAATATCGGCGGATGAGTGGCGTTATTGTGCAGCCCTTTTATTCACTTCCGGTAATGTTGTGACCAATTTTTATGTTACAATGGTAAAAAAAGAAGTTTTATGATGGTAACAACATGCTGTTTTTTCTGCAGTAATTTGTAGAAAAATAATTATTGCTGGCATTCTGATTTTTATCAAGTAAACCATCTACATAATACAATTAATTCTGCCTAAAGGTTGTCTGAGTGAGTAATGCCCACCGATTGTCGGCCTGGATAGCTCAGTTGGTAGATCGTTGACCTTGTACGTCAAAGATCCGTGGTTCGACTCCCGCTCCAGGAATTATTTTCACTCAGTTGGAAAAATGAATTAAAAAAATACATCTATATAATATTTCTCTAACGTGGATCAGTTTCAATTATTTTTTGTCGAAACGATACGATACGCGAGGATAAAAAAAATAATATTTATACATGAACAATATTTAAGCACGTGGACTTAGCTCAATGGACTAACAAGAAAAAATGACGACATTTGTCTGATGAAATTATTTTACGAAAAAAAATTTATTTTTAACACTTGTTTCTTCAGAATCTTTGCAAGCGTCATTTTAAACCTAGCAATGTTTTAAAGATATATACAAAATAGGATTTTTTGTGTCACAAATTGACTAAAAAACACAATCATAAAAAATATGATCAAAATAGGAATTACTTTATTTTATTTTATGTATTCATTTATCTATAGAGCATTTCCTCGTGACGTCTGGTGGTTGGCAAAAAAGCGCGCTCGACTTTCCCGCGCCCCGCCCACCATTGCTAACCGCATAGCGATCCGCCATCGCTATGCTTTTCCCAAGCCTTTTCCCAACCACTCATAAAAGTTGAGATGTTTGTTTACAAACAAGGAACTGCCCTATATATATAAAAATGAATGTTTGTCTGTATGTTATTTATAAAATCGTAAACGGCTTGACCGATTTCGATAATTCTTTTTTTGTTTTTTTCCTTATAGGTCAGGGATGGTTTAGGAAAAAAAAATTGAAAAAATCTTTAAAATTAATTAAAATATGAAAATAATAAACTTATTGACTTAATATAAGCCATTTAAATTTTTAATTGTTGCCAAAAAAAGTTTACGAGATATATTTATTTATTGTTTTCAGCATAAAATGAAATATGCTTTCACGCGAAAAATAAGAAATTACTAAATGTTAAATTGGTCGATGAGAAAATGACACTTTATAATTTTAAAATAAAATAGTAATATTACAAATCTAACATATTTATTTTGAATTTTATTTCACAGCATTTTTTTATATACCTCAACTTCAGATTTTTTTTTCTTTTTTACTTTCTTCTATATGTAATATAGAGAAAGTATTGGATTCGCGAAAATTTTCGACCTCCGTTTTTTGACGGATCTACACGTTTTGGGATGTCCTGAACACGAATTGATAGTTTTTAAATAATGTCTGTCTGTCTGTCTGTCTGTCTGTATCATTTTTTTGTGGACGCTGTATCTCACGAACCAATGAATGAAATTTAACCAAACTTGGTATTTAGTTGCACCCTGACATGAACTGGTGCCCATTAGATTTGGGGATCAATAGCTCAACAGGTGGCGCTGTGATCGCATTTTATGCAAATTTTTAACATGGCAGCATAGGACAAAATTCCGTATAAATGGGCATAATGAGAGTTATTTTAAACTTGTGATTGTAAAATTAATATGAATTATTGATAATAGTAGTAGTTAACTAGGAAAAAAAATTTGTGCATGGGGGGGCATCGGTTCCCCCCCTGGGGGGTAAGTACCCCCCCGGGAGGGTTAAATTTTGAAGATGGGTATCATTCGAAAGATCTCGTCAATACCTTTAAAACGAATGGTTGAACCATAAATCTGTGATAATTTAAAACAAAGTTATCGAATTTTTTTACTTTTAACAAAGAAAAAAATTAGAAAAAAAATCGTATTTTTTTTTTTTTTTTTTTTTTTTTTTTTTTTTAACGAAATTTTACCAAACTTGGTATTTAGTTGGTCCCCGACATAAACTGGTGCTGATTATATTTGGGGATGAATAGCTCAACAGGAGGCGCTGTGATAGCATTTTATCTAAATTTTTAACATGGCAGAAATAGGACAAAAATTCGTATAAATGTGCATAATAAGAGTTATTTTACACTTGTGATTGTAAAATTAATATGAATTATTGATAATAGTAGTACGTAACTAGGAAAAAAATTTTGTGCATGGGGGGGCATCGCTTCCCCCCCTGGGGGGGAAGTACCCCCCCAGAGGGGGGTAAATTTTGAAGATGGATATCCTTCGAAAGATCTCGTCAATACCTTTAAAACGAATGGTTGAACTATAAATCTGTGATAATTTAAAACAAAGTTATCGATTTTTTTTACTTTTAACCAAAAAAAAAAAAAAAAACTTAGAAAAAAATTCGCATTTTTTTTTTTTTTTTTTTAATATTGTTACTGATTGAATATGTATAGGAAAATATAGAAGAAAGTCTTGTGGTGGCCACAACATACTAGTTTTTTATGGCGGGTGAAACACGCTTGGCATAAACGCTAATTCAGCAATATATTAAAGGTATTTTCTTATTGATAATTCTTGACAATTTTTTATAATTTTGATGCTGAAGTAGATCGGACATTTTTCGCCAAGGAAAAGATAGAAAGAAATACGCAAGCGAAGTGATGACGTCACTGGCCGTTCGTGGATGTAAGAAAAATATTTCCTATGTTAAACGCCTATTGGATTTTTTGTAAAAAATCATTAAAAATCGAGGAAAAATATTTCCCGATTTTAATCCCCGTATTTAGGTATAGATATATGTATTAGTTATCATGTCCATGCATTAGATTAAGTTATTTTTGTTGTAAAATTGACAAAATTTGAATTTTTAATTTCAAAACTCGAAAAAAAAAAATGCCAAACTTCCATATTCGATTGAAAACACAAACATTTCATTTTAAAGGATGATATTTACACAATATCCAACTAATATACTGATTAAAAGGGAAATGATAAATATTCTATCATAATTTGAAGTCAAATTTGTTTTCAAATGTCTAAATAAAGTATCTAATATAAGATACTAATATGCTGTAGCGGAATAGATTTGATATCGGTCATCTTTGGTAAAAAAATAAAATATCGCCAAATTATTTGGCGAACATAATTTAATTCCTTTCAAAAATCATGGTTGTTTTAACAACTTATTTTAAGACAGTAATGAATAATATGAAACAATATTTCGTACAATGCATATTACGAAAATATACATCTGGCATGTATATTTTCGTATTACGTTTTTGATCACCAAATACAATAAGCGCCAAGAACGACAGAGTTTTGAAATTTAAAATTAAAATTTTGTCAATTTGACAGCAAAATAACTCAATCTAACACATGCACATGATAACTAATACATATATGTACCCAAATATGGGGATTAAAATCGGGAAATAATTTTCTTCGATTTTTAATCATTTTTTACAAAAAATCCAATGGGCGATTAACATAGGAAATCATTTTCTTGCATCCACGGATGGTCAGTGACGTCACATTTCGCTTGCGTATAGGAACAATAATCGCGTAAATTATATTTTGGTCTAAAACGGCAACAAAAATTTGAAAGTCGCCAAGGGCATTAAGGCTGTACCATGATCAAGTTTACATATTAATTTATTTTCTTTTCTATATACCAACTACCATTAACTAAGCATGAAGTATATATAACCACAAAATAATAATAATTGCCTCATGCGATAGAAGTAGCCGATCATAGCATATTGTAATATTATATTTGGCTTGAAATTGCTGTCATTCTATGGTTGATCGATTAAATCAAATAAATATAGAGAATAACTTGAAAGCAAATATTATGTACATCACGTATAATGTTGCTCATGTATAACTAGGATTCAAATATAAACGGCTACTTCAAAATTTTCGATATTGTCCGTATCGAAATTGTCATATATGATAAGCACCTAAATGGAAGCCCACGGGTAAGTCATTGTCGCAGGCAATAGGGACAGGTATCGCAGAATGCGAGGACGAACAAGGCGCTGCCGATGGTAGCGGGAACCCAAAGCGAACTTTTGAGCGATTTCAGTATTATTATTTTCTCTTTTTTTCATAAAACTATATAGAAAAGAGTTTCCTTTAAATATAGTGACAAACGAAGCGGGCAAAGCCTGCTAGTTTATTTATAAAAAATAAAAATAAAAATTATACCAAAATTAATAAATAGTCATCGCCAACATGACGACAAAAATTTAAAAGGCATCGTGGGAGTCCTATATTAAAACTGTACTGCCTGTGGAAGTATGGAAATTGGGTCGTGAACCATGAATTTTGTTTGGAAACCTTTCTTTGAATGATTTTGGTTTCACTATTGTACAATATTAATTTGGTTTTAATGATAATTTGGCTTCTGGTAAATTAAGATTTTAATAAGTGGGGAAATTGGTATAACACTTATGAGTTTCAAATTTTAAAGGTAAATAAGAAAAGAAATAAAATGTGAATATTTCGCACGAGTTTGCTAGTTGTTAATAATTTCTTAATTTTAATGTAAATAAATATGAACGCACCGTTGAGAAATTAGTTCAGTGACAACCATTTCATTTGGTATGCTTTTTTAAAATGTTATGTTATTTCGTTAAACAAATAACTAAAATAAGAGAAAAATTCAAATAAATTCCCATTAAAATGTATCAGTTTAAGCTTAATGGAGGTGATTTGTGAAATTCAAAATTAAACTTCGCTAAATCATTTGTTTGGAATTTAGATATTCCCTAATGGATAAAAATAATATACTACGCTTGAAAACTGATATTATTTTAAACTCTTGCATCAAAATCTTCCTTTCTTTAAACAATTAATTAAAATAAATCAAATGAAAATGTATCAAATTAAATGCAAGTCTAAATAAATCATCCCGAATTTATCATCTTATTTTGATTTAACCCGAAATTACTTGAGTGCTAACTATTTGAAACATGGAGTTAAAGTTTAAAATTTTCATTTCGAAGTTTAATACTTTGTATTTGTTCGAAATATGATATTATCTTAAATTACTTTTGCTATGTATTTGGATAAAGTTACTTTCTAAACAAATAACCAAATATTCAGAAATGTTAAAAGTTTGTTCTTAATGTTTCAGTTAATCGAAAAGTCAACAAATAATACCTTAAAAATAATTGATGAATGTTTTGAATTATATTCTAGTTGACTGCATGATTGAAAGTTAAAATATTGCTTCACGTGAAAAAAAAAAATCTAGTATGTTATGGTTATTCCAAATCATTCTATATATATCAGTCTCGACCAACAGTTAACATAATTAAACATTTATTTCTATCTTTTCACAATAAAGATTTTATCTATGCTATTATTTTCCTTTTTAACTAGCAATTGTAGCAATACAGCAAAAAAAGGCAGAAAGCAAGCTATAGCATAGCTACATGTCGGCCGATACACCCAAATAAAATCAGTATTATTCTTCATAGTGACAACACATGAAAAACACACTTATCACATATATCAAGGTTTGTGCATTTAAATGCCCTAGACGCCGAGATATAAATTTCCTATTCAGGGAAAATTGCAGCATAGCAGCGCCATCTTCGGCCGTTATGAATTCTGATTGAATTCGCAAAAGTGTTTCAAAATGGCCCTCTTGAATATCTCATTTTGTACAATTATATTCAATAGAAGTAGAGATACAGCCTATCTATTAATGGGAGAGGTCAGAATATAGCAGCACAATCTATTGGGAAGCACAATCTATTAATTATACATACTGAAATTCCCATTAGTCTATAGACATTTAAAAGAGTTCGTACATATTGAAAGAATTGGTACAATTGAACGCGAAAAAGTTATTCTCATGAAGGGGGATTTTTTTTTTTTTTTTTTTTTTTTTTGGTAAAGAAAAAGAAATAGTTAAAATTTTTGTCGATAGAGGGCACTTCACGGATGCGTAATGAGAAATACACAAATCAGAGTCATGTAAATTGCATGATTTTATGATTATCACAGTTTGTTTTCTGTTTTGCCTCCTAGTTACGCATACATACGATTTTAATTGCGATGCTGAGTTGGTGAATAAAGCGTTATTGGTGAAGATGTTGTTCATTCAGGTAGGAACTGCTGACTGAAGCTGAAGTTAGCAGTGTTGTATCTCGTTTGTAAACTGTAATTTCAGGTGATAGCGACGCATAGAATAGGATTTATATACCTGTACACAACTGTATGCAAATAAATACAGTTTTGTATGAAGATGTGTGCTTTGGTCGCGCACAGCACCTTCTATCGACGAACATTTTAACTTAAAAAAAAAAAAAAAAAAAAAAAAATATCCCCTTTACGAGAAAAAAAAAAAAAAAAAAATATATATATATATATAATTTTTTTTTTTTTTTTCAAACCGTGTTGAATTCTACCAATTCATTCAATTTTTATTAATTTTTAAAATCTCTACTGACATATTGGACTACCAGTATATGCATACATAAATACTTTTTTTTTTTTTTTTATTCCGAAAATGTAGCGGATTTCTTTTCAACATAATATTTCCATTTTTTATATAAAGACGAGGCTACATATTTCTTCTTTTTTTTTTTTTTCTTTGAAGCATTTTAAAACATACTTTATTGGAACAAAATATACTCAGGATTCTGGAAATTAAGTTATTACAAAAACGCTGCTAAAAAAAAATCTTTCCACAACCTAATTCAAATGCCCTCGAGTGAGTTGTAGGCCATTAAATAAATATTTTACCTGAAACATAAAAATATAAACTTTTTTTTTTTTTTTTGTGAATAAGAGAGAGAGACCATTTATAAAATACCTTTTTACGTTAAATAACTTAGTTGTACGTTTTCATTTTATTTAGAAAAGATGAATAGCAATGCAGTTAAATAAAGAAAAATATATTTTTGGAAATGATACAATAATAATTATTCAGATTCAGATTTAGTTTTTTTTTTTTTTTTTTTTTTTTTTTTTTAAATAATTTTTATAGGAACAAGACTCGGTACAGTTACTTTTTTAAATACCACTTAAAAAAAAAAAAAAAAAAAAATAGAAATACTTAAAATCGTTTGCAGTGCTTTCTTTAATTGAATAACGTGAAATCATATGAATAGTAGAATTCAAAGTGAGACTGCACTAAGCCTTACATTTATGAGTTGTGGCTATAATATCGTGTAGCTCAGAACCAATATTGTTAATCTAGAAATGAATATATAAATATAGTCTGTCACTAGTTTATAGAAAGAATTTAAATGGTAAAACGAAGCAAAATTTTTGTTAACATTTAAACATTACAAATCACAGAAAAGCAAATCAAATTGTTCATTAATCTAATTAAATTTTGAAAGTATAATCAATATTTATCCAACACGAATCTACATGAAGTATTTATCTCATAAACATCGAATTTTATTTATATGCAGATAAAATAAAAGATAAAATTAAAAAGAAAAATATGTTGCTAAATATTTGTAGAACAAGACTTTCACCATATTACGAAATCTTATATCGAGTATAAAATTTTCAACTATTTTTGATTTAAAAGGTGCTTATTTACATCAAACTTTTGATTTGGAAGTATGAAATTTGCTAACCATTATTACTCATAAAGTGTTTAAAAAATACATCTAAATTATCTTTTAGAGTAAAATTTGTTCCAGAATTATTAGAAAAAAAATGAAGTTTAATTTTATTCGTGTTTTCTTGGATGATGTTATTAAATACGCAAAATCAGAACATAAACACACGGGAAGAGTCATATGTATTGTGAAATGTTCTCTTGAGTTAAATAAGGAAAAATTTAAATTTTGCTATGATACTTTTTCTATTTAGGACATAAAACTACTATAAACTAGTATGTTGTGGCCACCACATGACTTTCTTCTATATTTTCCTATAAAAATTCACTCAGTAAAAATAATTTATTAAAATTATTATTTAAAAAAATTATCTTACATGATAATGCAGACGACTTCCATATTAGAGAAGTAGTATAACAGTAAATATCCAAGAAATGTCCATTTTATTTTCAATATTAAAAAAAAAAAAAAAAAAACGATTTTTTTCGTTAAAAGTAAAAAAAAAAAAAAAAAAAAAAAAAAAAAAATCGATAACTTTGTTTTAAATTATCACAGATTTATAGCTCAACCATTCGTTTTAAAGGTATTGACGAGACCTTTTGAAATATAGCCGTTTTGAAAATTTATCTCCCGATGCCCCTACACGCAGAACATTTTTTCTAGTTAACTACTACTATTATCAATAATTCATATTAATTTTACAATCACAAATTAAAAATAACTCTCATTATGCACATTTATACGAAATTTTGTCCTATACTGTCATGTTAGAAGTTTAGAAAAAATGCAATCACAGCGCCACTTGTTAAACGGTTGATCCCCAAATCTAATCAGCAGCAGTTTATGTCAGGATCCAAGTAAATTCCAAGTTTGGTTAAATTTCATTCATTGGTTCGTGAGCTACAGTGTCCACAAAAATCGTGACACACACAGGCACACAGACATACAGACAGATACATAGACATTTTCTAAAAACTATCAATTCGTGTTTAGGACATCCCAAAATGTGTAAATCCATCAAAAAACGGAGGTCGAAAATTTTCACGAATCGAATTATTTCTCTAAATTACATATAGAAAAAAGTAAAAAAAAAAAAAAGAAAGAAAACCTAACTTCTCAAAAGAAAAAAAAAATTAACACTCTTTTATCTTCAAAGGTTATCAAATATGTTCATTTCTCAGTTTCTCATTTTAAATCCAGACCTTACTTACTTAATGTAGCTGAAATTTTATAACCTTTATAGTTTATATAGATTATTAGATAATGGTATGCAGTGGATATGGACAAAAATGCATGAAAAAGCATTTCAGAAAGTAAAAGATTTATTTAGTAAGGACGTATTATTACAGTTGTATGATGTAGAAAAATCAAAAAGTTACGACATCGCTGACTATGGTTTAGATGTTTTAAACCCTATTTTTAATAACATTTAAAAACCTATAACATATGCTTCACGAATTTGAAACAAATATGAAAGAAACAATATACTAGTGGATCGGCAGATCAGGAGCCTGAACGTCCTATTTGCATCAGACATTATTCAATAGGTCATTTTTATTTATTCCTTATCATATAATATTATACATTAATTCGATCGACTTGTTACAATAATCACATACATTCCTGAGGGGGGCTAATGCCCCCCTCAATCCCCCGCTGTATCTCTCTTTGTATACCTATCTGTGTATCATATAAAGTGTTTTGGAATTGTAAATAATTGTATTTATTTTTATATAAGTTCCTTCAAAGAGGCTTAGTAAGTTGATAAAAGGCTAATTTTGTGCATTTCTAGTCGTTTTAGCGTTAAAATAGCCTAATTTTCCCTTAAAAACGCATTAAACAGCTCTAATAAGGGAAGAAATGGATTTGGCGCCAAATTTGGCGACTGTTTCCTTCCTTGGCGATTTTTTGGTGAACTTGGCGAGAAAATTCTTATTAGGGATATACCAAATATGGATGCTCTAATCTCATTGGCTGATGAGATATGAGAATTTTCCAGAACAGTCTGGTTTTGATAGAAAAGTATAAAAGGATCATTTTTTTCGCCAAGGCAATCAGTCTCAGATCTGTGTCAGTTTCGTCAAATGCTTGTTTTGCTTTGAGCCTCTTTGAATGAGACTTGCTTTATGTGTTATTGCTAAACAGTTTGTACTGTTGTTTTGCTGTTAACGGCTGTTGTTTAAGCTGTGTTTACTGGTTGAATTGAAGCTGATACTTAGTTTATAGACCTGTATTTTTCTGACTATTTCTGGGAATAAATCACTGAATTTTTGCAAGTTTCGCCATTCATTCTCGGACAACTTACGAACCCCCAAGTACGCAAAAATATGTATTCTTAATAAACGACGGCCTTGTACTATTTCCCTGAAATTCATAAATACCAAATTTCATACAAAAAAAATTACATAGCATATCGGAAAAAATTTGCGTAACCTTTAAACTAATTACCAATTCTATGCCCACAATTTTCAACAAGAAAACATGCTTATAAAATTCTAATAAAATTTAATTATATTTGATGCGGCGTAACCATGTTAAAATACAATTTTAAGAAATACCGACTATAGACCGTAATAGTACGAAATTCTTTTATTTATACCGGAAAAGCAGCCACAGTCATTATAAACGCCAATAATAAGAATAAACCTAATTAATTATAACTCATTAATTTTTCAAACTAATTTGACATCATTTGGATGATTACAGTACATACTCGGAATTATTTTATGTGGTCCCATAAATTATTTAGTCTATACATATCCTTTTTTAAGAGTAAATATGATTTTAAGCATCTTTATAATGTATATAAATTTTATTAAGTCCGATTCAGCATAAACGCATTAAAGTGCGTGCTTAAATAAAAATTTGTCCATAGGCTCTAATGTTAAGAAATTCTTTTGTGTGTCTCTGTAAACGAACCATAAACGTTGTATACACCAGTAAACACTATTCAGCTTTTTTTTTTTTTTTTTTGCGTTTAAAATTAATAATTGTTGGAAATTTAACATCGTTTGGATGATTACGTGACATTGTCAGAACACTTTTGTAAGGTCCTGTACATTAATTAAAAAGCTTAAGAGCACATATTTTCTTCAAACAACATAAGTTTAAGCATATTACTCACGCACGCTAATTTCATTTTCTTGATTGCAAAGTAATGATATTAAAATGCGTTTAAACGAAATTCACCCTATACGCCGTAATGTTAAGAATTTTGGCGTATCCCTGTACACAGTTTATAAACAATATAGCAATACAATTTATACACAGCTACTTATATGCAATGCTGGAAAGTGTGCACCAATTTGCAAGTCAATCGAAGGATTTTTGCGGTCGCTATTGCGGTACATACAACTTCTTCCCATAGGCCGTAATGATAAGAAACACTTTGGCGTGTCCCTGTACACGAACGACAAATGCAATACACAACCTAACACTATACAGTTATTTCTGTTGAGCTCATGAACATGTTTACCAAATTTCCAGTGAATAGTGTGATTTCTGGGGCCGTTATCGCAGTAAATACAAATTCTTCCCATAGGCCGTAATGATAAAAAAAACTTTGGCGTGTCCCTGTACACGAACTACAAATGGAATGCACACCCAAAACTAAACAGCAAATTTCGTGGGGATCCTGAACATGTGTACTAAATTTCAAGTCAATAGCGTGATTTTTGCGGCCGCTATCGCACGACAGACAGACAGACAGACAGACGGAACCCAAAATCCTTTTGAGTCTCAACAGAGGGCCTCCACTGACGTTTCGGCAAAAATTGGAAGTCAATAGCTTGATTTTTCCGGTGGCTACCGCGGTACATACAAATTCTTTCTATAGGATGTAATAATAATAAAAAAAAATTGACGTGTCCCTGTACACGAACTACAAACGGAATACACACCTAAAACTATACAGCTAATTCCGTTGGTCTCATGAATATGTGCACCAAATTGCAAGTCAATAGCGTGATTTTGCGGCCGCTATCGCGGTACATACAAGTTCTTTCCATAGGCCGTAATGATAAGAAAAACTTTGGCGTATCCCTGTACACGAATTACAAATGGAATACATACCTAAAGCTATACAGCTGATTCTGTTGGGCGCATGAACATGTGTACAAAATTGCAAGTCAATAGAGTCATTTTTGCGGCCGCTATCGCGATACATGCAAATTCCTCCCATTGGCCGTAATAATAAGAAAAACTTTGGCGTGTCCCTGTATACGAACTGCAAATGGAATACATACCAAAAACTATACAGCTGATTTCGTGGGGCACATGAACATGTGTACCAAATTACAAGTCAATAGCGAGATTCTTGCGGCCGCTATCGCGCGACAGGCAGACAAGACACAGACAGAGCCGAAAACCGTTTTGAGTCTCAACAGAGAGCCTGCACTGACGTTTCGGCAATAAATATCAAAATACATTTTGTCAAGGAAAAAAAACAACAAAAAAAAAACTTAATAAAAGATTATTTGTGCAATGTAAACTTTATTAAAAGATTTTATTTATTTATTATTATTATTTTATTTGTATGTGTGCGTTCCCGAAAAGCCCTTGGATCCTTTTTACTTAATACCGAAAGCTTATTTGCAATATATGTATATATATATATATATATATAGGGAAAAGTAGGTGAATGTGGAAATGCCATTTCTATTTGAATTCACCATTATAAATTGAATAATTTGGGTAATTGTGGATTCAACTATTAGACCGTGGGCCATATGCTAAAAATGTCATTTAAAAACAAGTTCGTTTCAACTTTTTGGGGGCAATCTGAAAATTTTGCTAATATATTCTTTTTAAGATAGGTAATGAAAATATCAAATGTTCTGGAAATAAACTTTGCACATAAATTTGGAAAATTGATTCGAATTTGAAGAAACTGAGTTCACATTTACGATGCTGGATTATAGCTGTACGCAATATATTTCTGTTAATATTGTGATTCGTTGAATAAATTTTAAATTAACTTGCACACAAGTGCTAAAATCATTTTCCTGAAAAAAAAATTGCTAAAAAAGGTAAAATTTTAATAACTAGATGATCTGCAGATCAGAAGCCTCAACGTCCAATTTTCATCACTCATTATTCAATATAGATCATTGATAATATTTATTTACTCCATATTATAGATATAATTATTATCATCAATTTCAATCTTTGTCAGTCCACTGCAGGATGAAGGCCTCTTCTAGGTGATTCCAATCTGCCCTGTTTTCTGTAATTCTTCTGCATTCTGTTCTTCTAAACTTCACAATTTTATCTCTCCAACGACACATTGGTGTCTTTCTCGGTCTTTTGTAGTATCGCGGTATCCAAAATAGGACTGGTGGTCCATCTATCATCATTTCTTCTGGAAAAGTGCCCAGCCCAGCTCCATTTAACTTACTTCTAGAAATGACATCTGTAACATTGGTTTTATCCCTAATCTAATACAAGTGTTTCGCTTTCTTTCTCTTCGGCTGAGTCCTAACATGCATCTCTCTCGCTTTATATATATATGCATATATATGACGACTCTCTACATAAACAGATACATTTCTAATTTCTCTCTTCAACTTTCCGCTGTATATCTCTGTCTATATCTATCTCTCCACACACACACACACACATATATATTCTTAATAACAGCCTTCTATTAATTCCTTATAAATAGAAGGCTATTAGATTATTTGATACATAATCTTGTACTAAACTATAATTTGGTACAAGTATTTAAATCATAAATACATCTACCAAATTTCATGCAAAAAGATTACCTATGTAACTCTGTAAATTAATTATCAATTCTATGCCCACAATTTTCCACAGAAAAACATGCTTTTAAACATTTTAATAAAATTTTATAATATTTAATGTAACCATGTTAAAGTACATTTTTAATACATACTGTCTATAGACCATAATGGCACGATATTCTTTTGTGTGTCCCTGAAAAAGAGCCACCATTATTATATACGCCAATAAAAATAGTACACCTAATTAATTATAACTCACTTATAATTCAATCTAATTTGACATCATTTGAATGATTACAGAATGTCATCGGAATTCTTTTGTATGGTCCTGTATATAAATATAAAATTAGGTTATACATACCTCCCTTTTTTTTTTTTCTGAGAGAGAGAGATAAAACGTGTTTTTAAGTATGTTTATAACATATGTTAATTCTACTAAATACAACATAAACGCGTTGAAATGCGCTTAGATAAAAATTTACCCATAAGTTCTAATGTTATGAAATTCTTTTGCTTTTCTCTGTAAAAGAGCACCAGTAAAAACATTTCAACTTATTCTATGTTTTTAAAAAATAATTGTTCGAAATTTGACAAAATTTGGATGATTACATGACATTGTCGGAATACTTTTGAAAGGTCCTGTACATTGATTATGAAGCCTAAGCACACATATTGAATTTCTATGGAAAAGATCAATTTAAGCATATCAATAATGTACGCTAATTTCATTTCGTTGAATGCAGAGTAACGAAGTTAAAATTCGCTTAAACGAAATTCACCCCATAGACCGTAATGATAAGAAACAATTTGTTGTGTCTCTGCACACGATCCATAAATAATCTAGACATAACAAATTACACAGCTATTTCTATACAGAGCCTGAATATGTATACAAATTTGCAAGTCAATCGGGAGATTTTTTCGGCCGCTATCGCGGTACATACAAATTCTGTCCGTAGGCCGTAAAGATAAGAAAAACTTTGGCGTGTTCCTGTACACGAACTATAAAAGGAATACACACCTAAAACTATATAGCTAATTCTGTGTGGTTCATAAACATGTGTACCAAATTCCAAGTCAATAGCATGATTTTTGCGGCCGCTATCATGAAACAGACATACACACAAACAGAACAGAAAATCTTTTTTAATCTCCACATGGTGGCCTCGACTAACGTTTCGCCAATAATTTAATTACATTTCAGAGTAAAACTTACTGTATAACCCTTTTTATGGTAATCTATGCTGTTGTCTAAAGGCAGTTTGAACAGTTCATTAATTGGAAGAAGAAGCAAATGGGTAGATATTTTTCTTTGACGAATATTTAAAACTTTTCATTGATCAACACACAATCTCACTTTAGCTCAGCTTATTTGAGAAAAACACTTTACCTCTGAATGTATGTCATCGCCGATGTGCAAACAAAAAGTAATTTCTTCTGATATTATATTATCTGTTATAATCCTACTTAAAAATATAGAAAAAAAAAATGAGAACAGAATTCTATCAAAATGTTAATAATACGCAGGATAATGATGTCAAGAGAAACTTTACATCTTATTTGAGAAATATATTACATTTTTTAATGTATCTAATTCCCGATATGCAAACACTATGCCATTTTTTTCTCACATTCTATTAAATGTAAATAATACTCAAAAATACATGAAAAGAAAACAATAGTAGAATTGTGTGAAAATGTCAATGAATATTGACTCAAGATAATGTAAACATAAACAAAGCATATCAAATGCAAGCGGGCCGCTAGCGCGCGTACTAACATCAGGTGTCATTGGATCGAAATGCCAGAAGAAAAAAAAATACCGGTTTTGATTGGAGAATATACAAAGAAACAAGAAGAGAATCTTGCTATCTCTAAAAGTAGGTAAAATGGCAGGACCGCAGAAACGTCAGATTTGTAGAATTTATTTAATCAATTTTAAAATAATGTGCACATCTTCAGACCAGAACATTGCGAATTTGTAGATACCTGAATATTCTTTTAATTTTAACATTAAATTGAAATTGCCCCTCGATGATTGAAACGGACTTGAACGATATCCAGCTATGGCCCACGGCCTATATTACAAACGTTCAAATTTTTTAATGTGTTGTGATTTTTTATGTTACAAAAAATACATTGCACATGCAAAAGTTTCAGCTAAGGAGAAAAAAAGTTTTTTTTTAGGTAATATGGACTAGTGATGAAACGAAACATAGATTACTCATTTTTTTTTTTTTTTTTTTTTTTTAAGATAATATGAAACAGGGTAGCATTTACAGAAAATCATGAATAATTGCAATAAAAACATTTTATTTTAAAACTATTATCAGCATATATAGTTACGCTCATCACTGACTGACTCTGTCGCGCTTAAAAAGGCTAAGAGATTTCCTTGGACTTTGTTTGTGTGTGAACGCAAGTTGCCACCTAATTTTCATACTTTAGTCAATTTTATAAAATTCTAATTGTCCAATCGATAAACTGTTTAATCCGACGGATTCAGAAAAATCCCCCTTTCATTTGGTACCTTATTTGTAACAAATGTTTTATTAGATTTTTTAAAATAATTAAAATATGAAAACAGACACAGCTTTAAAATAGACATTTAAATGTTTAATTGTTGCCATTTTTTTCGCCCCAGCATAAAAGGAGAAATATGCTTTCACGTGAAAAAAAAATAATTAAATAAAATTATAAAATATTAAATTTGCGTCTATATGATATTGTGATAATATGAAAAAAGGCGTCTATAAAATAATAATAATTTAAAAGGTAACGGGCTTTCTAGCAAATGAATTATTTAAAGTTAGAAATGAATAAAATGAAATGATCATTTTTCTTCGAGCACCTTAGTCGCCCTACAACTAACAAGTTGAAAATAAACAGTATTAATTATTAACATTCAAGTAAATTATCAACATTCAAGTTTTACAAAAATCACAAATAATTTGGAACAGCTGATATTCCATATTACCCGAATTACCATCCAGGAGAATAAGTTAACCTCCACCACCTATTGGTAGAAATAAATTCATGGGAATCTGACTGCTAACTAACTGAACTCTCCTTCCATATGTGACAATATGTTTTTATTCGTTTTCCTGCGTTTTAATATATTACGTAACTCTTAATACATTGAGAAAAATTTCTCTAACTGGCATCTAGAATCTAACTTGTGGCTGTAGAAAAAACAGTTCCATGACATACTTTTAAATTTTAATCCCTTTTGAAAGCGAGTTCTAGAAACCCCAATCAGAATTCTAGAGAGTTTGTCTATATTATCGAGGCCAAACCTATTTGAGAATACCTCCAAATAAATGCGAACACAGGCGGGTTTCAGCAACTAGAATCTTGGTTTATGACACAATTCTAGAAAATCAAGCGAGAGTTTTTCGCCAAACAAAAGATTCGGAATATTGTTTCACCCTCTAGAAATGCGTAGACTAGAAATTCTCGATCATTTTATCTATTCCGTTAATTGACGCGCCTCATGCGCATAGCTCGGAAATCTATATTTCTAGTTAAGAGATTTAGAAAATGAACACTAATTCATTCTAAATGACGGTGGTATATATATATATATTTATAGTGCACTTCCCTTCAGAAAGTCAGAATCTTCATAAACTAAAAAATGTCGTATTACACAAAAACGCTAGGATATAACGCTATACTATTTTACCTGACTGTTCCATATAATGAGAAAAAAAGATATTCCGCCTTCATCTAGAATGAATAAGTGGCAATTTTCTAAATTCCTTAACTTGAAATATAGATTTCCGAGCCATGCGCATAAGGCATGCCAATAAACTGAATAGACGAAACGATCGAGAATTTCTAGTCTACACATTTCTAGAGGGGGAAACAATAGTCTGAATATTCTGAATCGTTTTTATGGCGAGAAATTCTCGCTTGATTAACTAAAATTGGGTCATAAATTAAGGTTATAATTGCTGATACCCGCCTCTTGCATTCGCATTTATTTGGAGATATTTTCAAACAGGTTTGACCTCAATAACATAGACAAACTCTCTAGAATTCTAATAGGGGTTTCTAGGACTCGCTTTCAAAGGGGACTAGAATTTATAAGGATGACATGGAACTATTTTTTCTAGAGCCACAATTTAGATTCTAGATGAAAGTTACATAATTTTTTTCAGTGTGGTCTTTCTATACATCAAGTTTTTAATTATCACCTTGTATAGTAAACATGCAAGCTGCTCCGTTAAAGATTTTTTAAAAACATATTTTAAACGCGTAAAAATCTTATAACTGCTGATAATATAAAAACTATTCCTAACCGAGAGAAATTATTTTATATGTTTAAGTATCAAATTTAATTTTATTATTTCGATAAATTAAAAAAAAGCAATATAATGCTACATCTACTTGAAATTAGATAAAAACTTGTTTATTCTTACAGAATATATTTTAGTAATCACTATGTTCTTTATTTACAAAGTATATATTTCAATTAGTAATTTTTACAAAAACTTTAATTATGAAAGAAAAACATTAAAAAATGCACTATTTTATTTGTTCTATACTCTGTGCTTACTTGCTTTTGAATTTGAGAATATAAATAAACATGTTTACAAGATCGAAGTATATTTACATTAAATATTTAAAAGATTAACTATAATGTAAAAGAAATTTTTTTTATTAACTATGCGTTTGTTTTATGCAAATTTCATCATACTTTTTTCTTTTTAACTAGAAGGGATAACGTAAATATTTTCTTTGTAAAGATAGAGAGATAAAAAAAAATAAAATAAAAATAAAAAACGCTGATGAAAATCGATCGGAACATTTTAATGTCATTAAATTTTGTATATACAGTCGGTAACAAAAGTGTACGAACACTAGCAAAAATTCCTATGTAAAGAAAGTACACTTAATACTGCTTTGTTAAATAAATCCTTGTAGAATCATGTTCTTGCACTGACTAAGAACAGGATTCAACAAGGATTTATTTAACAAAACCGTATGAAGAGCACTTTTTTTACATAGGAATTTTTGCTAGTGTGTTCGGACACTTTTGTTACCGACTGTATATAAGAGCTTTTTTTCGATTAAGAAGTTATTATGATGTTAAAAATTTGTGTTAGAATAAACCAAATTAGCTCTGAATATAAATCTAAAATAACAAATTTTCATGATTTTATGCTTTATTTGAAATTAACACTTTAAGAAAGACTGACTGTATGTCCTCGAATCTCGAGGACAGTCCCCAAAAAATTACAACGCATTTGGGGACGCCAGTTATAATGTTATTAATATTTTATTATAATAATTTATTATATGTATAATAAATAAGCTGAAATAAGTTCTTTTAGGTGCTTTATACATAAAAAGTACTAAAATTTTACAATTTAAGGTAATTCAATTAGTTATTTATTTTTTGTCCTCGAAATTCGAGGACACCGCCATATTTGTCCCCAAATTCAATGAAAAAAATATGGTCACTCTACTACAGCGTCTAGAATAAACAGTGTGGAAAGCGGCGAATAAAATTGTACTAAAAAAATTAAGCCTGTCACCAGATGCCATTGTAATCGAAGCTAGGACCACGACAACAAAACCGAGACTCCCTATTAGTTAATTCTATGCTTAGATCACGTGGTTAAACTGACGAAACTGGGAAAAGGCAATCAGGTCTTCGATTTGAGCAATAGCTTCGATCACAGCGACATCTGGGTAAGCTTAATGTTGGTAGCATCATTTTTAACATCACGGTTATAGGCGATTGCCACACTGTTTATTCTGGACGCTGTAACTCTACTTTAAGACTGAAAACTTTTCTGTCTTATAGATTGGTTGGTGGGTATTACGTTGCACAAGTGCTGCGCAATGACCAATTGGCGATGGTCTGGGACTCACCCCTAGAGGTGGTCCGAAGACATGTCATCTATATTATAGGAGTTTTTTTTTTTTTTTTTTTTCATATCAGGTGTTTTCCAAAATTTTTCTTTCTTTTTTTTTTTTTTTTTTTTTTTTTTTTTTTTTAATCTATGGTCACATAAATAAAAATATTCTCTTGTTAAATACTAAGAGCAATTGTCGTCCATTTTCGACCATTACCTTTATAATCCAAAACGAGGAAAAGATCTTTACATCTAAGTTATTCTAACTGATGTTTTGATGTTATGGCCAGAGAGAAAATTCACTTAACATTAAGACATTTGTACGACGTCAGTAATGTCAATAAGTACATTTTAATAAATCAATATGTTATACAAGAGAATGGATAACAAATGGTACCTTTCGATAAATAATTTTTGACACTGCAGTGTTACATTTTTATTCTGAATTTGGAAAACAAATATTTTTCATTTCGAGTACGAAATAATTTAGCTGGTGTTTTTGCTCATTTATTGCCGGAATACTCTTATTTCTTATTTTACTTTAATTTGCATGAAAATAAATAAATAAATAAGCATAAAAATAAGTATAAACTGAGATTTTTAATAGTTATGAACTTTGTGCGTTTTTATTTCCGTGTAAGAGAGTTTATGTGTTTTTTGCCGGAGTACTCTCATTTCTTAATTACTCTTTGCTTGAAAATTAAATAAATAAATAAATAAAAACTGAAAATTGAATAGTTGCAAACTTGTGCGTTTTTATTTCGGTACTGAGAGTGTTTCTTTATGCTTTTGCTCATTTATGACCGGGGTATTCTCATTTCTTCTTTACTTTGCTTGTAAAAAAAAAAAAAAAAAAAAAAAAAAAGGTAAAAACTGAAATTTCACTAGTTATGAACTTTGTGTGTTTTTTTTTTCCGTGTGAGAGTATTTATGTGTTTTGACTCATTTACAACCCGAGTACTTTCATTTCTTCTTTATTTTTCTTGAAATATATATATATAAATATAAATAAAAATATAAACTGAAATTTTAATAGTTGTGAACTTTGTGCGTTTTTATTTCTGTGTGAGAATTTTCATGATTTATGTGGATCACATGATTTTCTCCTGTGATGTTTTCTTCCCTTTTCTTTTTCTTTCTTTGTGTGTGTGTGTGTGTGTGTGTTTTTCCCAATACACTTTATCATTACTCTCGGAGAGTAGCCTGCTCCATAGGATATAAACGTAACACTAACAGAGGAAGTAAAAAAAAAAAAAAAATCTTTAATAATCATTCAAGCTGTGAAAAAAGTCCAAAAAATAAATTTAATAAATTTCTATCATTTATACACAAATGAATTATAAAATTATTGTATTCACCTGGCAACCTTGCTTATACATCATTAGACATTCAAGTATAAAATGCAATTTATTCTCGAAAGAAAAAAGAATCAAGCTACGGTTAGCTTATTATTATTATTATTATTATTCATTTATTTATTTATGGATGTAGACTTTGCTAAACATAATACAAGGATTAGATAACTAAATCATTTTATAATGAAATATTTTTCCCCAAATTTTCCAAATTAGATCCGATTACATTTTATTTTAAGATGTATTCAGCTTATTCATTCTTAATTCCCGCGTTATTATTCATTCATAATGCATATTTTATATATTATTTTTCTATTGCCGTTACAGATTTTTTTTTTCTTTTACTAAGCTTTTTGCTGATCCTTTTCTGAATGGAATAAGTCTGATATTTAAGAATTCTTCATCATTGCACTTGGGATTATTCTTCTCACGTATATTCCAACGATAAATTTTTGCTTCCGACTCACGTAAAGAGAATTGCTTGATGACATATTAAGACAAACAGTTGTCCATTTCCGATCATTTCTATAAGAAAAAAAACTTGATTCTATTTCATTTTGATGAATGGGTCGATTCAGGAGAAAAAACAAAAATCTTTCAAACCCTTGACATTTCTACGAAAATTACGTACAAAAAGTAGCAGAACATGCAAAAGAATAAGTATATGCAATGTGTATTATTTATTAATAAAAGAGTTCCGATTAATGTAATTTGTTCCATTTATGGAAAGTTCTTGTGTTTAAATCAAAAACTGCGTAAACTTAAATTTTAATTCGTTTCTGATTCTGTAAATATAAGAACACAATTATTTATGAACCTCAAAATATAGGTAGAAAATTTTCAGATAATTATTCGGTTTTTTTATCTGGGTATATATGTAAACTTTAGTATTGCCTCTTTTGTTAGTTTTATACAAATGTAATAATAATAATTATTTATTTGCAGTAGACTTATCTAAATTTCAACTAATCTAAATAATAACACAGGTCAACATTGAATTTTTTTTCTTCAAAGTGATATGTTTTTCTGATGTATTTTTGGATGCTAATTAAGGAAAAACTTTTCAAAAATTTCCATCACGTAGTTTTGGCAAAAAATGGGATTGCATGAACCTAAAGATCCACTTTTACAACTCCCATCTATGTTCAATAAGAAAAAGAAACATACCGCCTTCCTCTAGAATGAATAAGTGTCCATTTTCTAAACCCCTTAACTAGAAATATAGATTTCCGAGCTATGCGCATAAGGCACGCCAATAAACTGAACAGACGAAATGATCGAGAATTTCTAGTCTACACATTTCTAGATGGCGAAACAATGTTCTGAATACTCTGTGAGGAATAAGTTGTCTCCATATTTCTCTAACTTAGATTAAGCTTAATTACTGAATTGCTTAATTAGATAGTAATAAGAGCTCGAGACCAAGGTTTTAAATATAAAATAACAAAGTTTATTTAACATTCAATATCAAGGAGGGTGTTGGGCTAACTCTGTTATAACTTTTAATAAACCCCAGGAAATAACTTTAACAAAGCATAACATAAAAGGTAGCTTATCTCACCAATACTCATCTTTTCGATGACTGCTCTCTGTTATCACTAGCTATTCTCACACTAGAATCAACAGCCGGATTCCCGAAGCGCTACAGATTCTTCTCTTACTTTACGCTACGACACTACACCTCTCTACTATCACCTAACTTCACCTCCTCACACACTAATCAGCTACCATTCTCTATCACTACCAATTCACTATCATTTACTCTATTCATCTACCAAAACAATCTCTATCTTATACTATATTCTACAAACTTCCTTTCCCTTCATTTCAATCGAACTTAAAATCACTTCCCATTCATCAAACACTCAGAACCTAATTCTTTCACTGCAGCACCATGTCGACATAAAACTTATCCGACCAAGACTTTCGCCAAGTCACTGGCGACGAAGTGATTTGACAGTCCCAACTTTGGTGATGGTCTATAGTCTCGACCTCACAACTCTAAATATTCTGAATCATTTGTTTTACGAGAAATTCTCGCTTGATTTTCTAGAACTTGGTCATAAACCAAGATTACAGTTGCTGATACCCGCCTCTTGTAATCTCATTTATTTGCAGAGATTTTTAAATAACTTTTTCCTCGAGAATATATGCAAACGTTCTAGAATTTTAATAAGGGCTTCTAGAACTCGCTTTCCAAGAGGACTAGAATTTATAAGGTTGGCATGGAACTACTTTTTCTAGAGCCACAGCTTAGATTCTAGATGTCAGTTACAGAATTTTTTATCAGTGTATGAGCCTAAACATTCAATTTTACAATTCCCATCTAAGTTATTTCCCGGAAAATCTGGGTTATGTGTGTGAAGAACAAGGACAACTATTTCATCAAGACACAAAAGAAATACAGAGAAGGTATCAGGGATGATGGGGTTTAAACATATTAGCAGATTATTGTTGAACGCTACACAGAGAATCCCTCCTCATTAGCCAATGAAGCCGTGTACAAGATAAAATGCATGATGCAAAATCTTCGATGTAATAAAACTCATTTAAAAGATAACGTGTAAATAATAGCCGATTTTAAATGTATTTTTTACATAAATTGATTCGAATTTGTTATAGTCTCTAGGTGAATTATTCCAACCTTCATCCTTACTTTGTGAAAATTCCTTACCTGATAGGAAGAATAATCTATTTAAAAAAAACTTTTTAAACACAAATTCTTAATGTATCGTATCAGATAAATATTTTCGAGGTTAAAATAAAATTTAATTTGAAAAAAAAAAAAAAAAAAAAAAAAAAAAGTAACTTTTTTGTTTATTAACCAAAAAAAAAATTGATAAAATTTAAAATGCAAGTTGGTCTTATGGGGTACAGGCTGTATATTCCAGCTGTATTTTTGTGTTCGTGAGAGAAAATTTTTAAAAAATTGAAAACTGCAATTTTTAATCCCACTTCAAAAACATGTGACTTAATGTGAAGCAGATTTTTTTTTATTTCTCCTAACGGTTTCCATACAATCTTCTGCTGTTGCCACATAAAATTCATACTTTAGTTAATTTTAAAAAATCTAATGGACCATATTCCTCCTTTGGGTTCGAGACTATAAAAAACCAGCTGTTTTCGGAAAACAATTCTCAACTCTACCATAGCAAAGCATTGTGGCCTACAAATTTTTATCTTGCAATATTATTTATAAGAGTTACAGATTATATGAAATTGAAGTAAAAGTGATATAGTGATACCTTTGTTTTGTTTTTAATCCAGTTTTAGTAATATACTTTAATATTAATCAACATATGTATTATTAAAAGTTGCCATGTGAACTGTGGCGATGTTAACAAATTTAAATGGATGTCCCATTTAATAAATTCCTTTATTAAAGTGATTGAAATTCTAATTATTTAAGCTTTGTTGTCTATATATATGTGTGTGTGTATAAAATGTTCTTATTAATCTTTTATTCATTATATATATATGTGTGTGTAAAATGTTCTTATTAATCTTTTATTCATTATAAATATATATGTGTGTATACATCAAATGTTCTGCAATTTTACGATATGGAATAGCCTTAACTTTATCATTCGATTCAGTTGTTTACATTTCTCTTTTGTTCTTGTTTGAACAGATATCTGATTATTAAGTTTCACTGGAGAAATATTTAGGAAAATGTTGTGCGTAACAATAAAATGGCATCTTGAATCTAATTTGTTTACAAAATATCGGCCACGTTTTCGGCGATTTTACCCACTGTGACGTCACAGGAATATTGTCCATTGTCCGATCGATAAGCTGTTTAATCCATCGGATTCAGAAAAAATTTCCCTTTCATTTAGTACCTTATTTGCAACGATACGACTGATATTTATAATTTATTTTCTAATTTATTTTCCTCATTCTAAATAAATCTCCTGTTTTTTTTTTTTGTTTTTTTTTTAAATTATTATTCTGTCGAAAAAAATGGCAACAATTAAATTATGTTGAGATTCACAAGCATACCGTAATGAATGACAGTAAGTACATAAGAATTTGCGGAAAAGACAATCGTTTCTGAATTCAGCGCATCAAAACACATTATAAACTAATTTCACAGACCTGTGTAATCTAAATTCGTTTGAATAAAATAATATATATATATATATATATATACAAAATAGCATTTGTACTAAAAAACATACATTTTAAACAATTTTTATCAAAGTTTATTTAAAATGAAATTATTAAAAATCAATATTTACTGATACTTTTAGATATTTCAAAATAGAACAAATGCAAACACTCATTGTAATTCTGGATAAAAAATTTAGTAAATAATTGGTGGTCACAGAGGAGATTTCATTTCATTTATCATGTTATTTTTATCATTAAAAATAATAATAATAATAATAATAGTTTTATCTTTAAAATTCCATTAAATGTGAGCTGAAATATTAGTTACTGATGATACTATGAAACTGAAAGAAAAACTTCACAATATGTTATATAGTTGGCTTTTTATAAGTAATAGATTCACTTAAAAATCTACAAATATGAAATTATTTGCTTAAAATATGTTCATATTAAAAAAAAAAAAAAAAATGATAAGCTTAATCTGTGAAATAAACCCATAATATTTTCCTCTTAATATGTTTGCCTGTAGGTAAGTCCATTTCCTGGAAGGTTTTATACAAATATACGTATCAATATCTACACCCCGCGACAAAAAGATAGGTACAAAGAGTTTTTTCTTTGATTTTTTCTAAAATAACATTATCTAAATTGTGCTTATCATTTATTATTATCATAAAATAACACTATTCCCGGACTCATTTTTGTTTTAAGATTAATTTAGAAAATTTTTAAGACGAAAAATTTTCTAATTTAAGACTACACACCGCGACAAAAAGATAGGAACAAAGGGTTTCCTCCCCCCCCCCCCCCCGCCTCACTTCTCCTAAATTTTCCCCTTGCCGCAAATGTTCATGTTTTAGAATTTTCCAACTCTGTAGCCCTCAGAAAATATTTAACAGCTAAAATAATCCCCCTTCCTAAAAATCAAATTTATAGCGATAAAATCAACGAAAAGGGCAAAATGAGCGTCAAATTAGGAATCAGGAGGTCATTTTAAATAAGAATTTGCAAAAATTTTGTGGGGAGCAATTTTCATGCCGAGCAGTGTTGTGGGTCAAAAAGCAATTCTTTCATAAAAAAAAGCTTTATTATGAATTTTGGAGCTCTATTTCAGTACCTATAGGATAAAAGTGCAACTTTTGTTTTAAAGAAAAATATTAATTATATTATGAATAATAATAAATTAAAATGTAAATTAATAATTAATAACTGGTTTATTATGTCCAATATAATAGCCAGAATACTGAATAATAGCCAGAAAATGCAAAATTATATGGAATATCGCCCAGTTTTGCTATGTTCATAAAATCTTAAATTTCGAATAATTTACGAAATTTTTTAATTAGAATATTTGTAGTCAATGGGTTTTTAAACAAGTATCATAAAAGCCATTTTAAAAATGATCTTATATATTTATGATGCAAATATCCTTCAAAATGGACGTTTATGCGAAATTTTGCGCTATTCTGCCATGTTAAGTAAATCGTAAATTTCGAATAACTTACGAAATTTTTAAATTTTAAAATTCAAAGTCGAGTATTTTCATGCCTGTATCCTAAATGATATTATAAAAGTTGTCTGGTACCTTTACCATGAAAATATTCTTCAAAATGAATGTTTATGCAGTCATAAAATCATTGAAATTGTATAGAAGTAATTATGGAGATAAAACAGCAACAATTTGTTTTTAAAACTAGAGAAATATAATAATAATAATAAATAATATTTTAAAGAAAATGTAAATTTTTTAAATGAAAAAAGTTTATTTCTAATAAAAATAATTAAAAAAATATGTACTGAGAATATAATACGCATTAAAAGAAAAAGAAAAACTTCAAATAGTTTTAAATAATTTGTTTAACTTGCATTATGCATATATTCAGTGATTATAAAAATTTATAAATCAACACGGATAAACATAGCATGAATATTTCACTTTCAGTCAAAAGTTAATCTATCCATTTTAAATATAAGGAATGCGTTATATATTTTAGATAAAAGAGGATCGAACAATATATGAATTTCATAGATAATATTTTGTGGGAAAAACAATAATACAAACATTCAAGTATGACATTTCAGATGCTTTTATTCTTTTCCTGTCAATATTTTTACTGTGAGAAAAGTCTAATTTGTTTGCTCAAATTCATAGAGAATAAAATATTCGGATTTTACTAAAAATATTTTTCTGAAAAATTATAAATCTTTTCAGAAACAAGTATAAAAGTTTTTCGTTTAGGGTTTTGGGATTTTAGTAAAATTGTAAAATATGTATCAAAAATAAATATTTTAAGCTAATTTCAAGTTATTTTATTTATTTGTATATATAAATACGCTTATAAATTTACTTATTATAAATTTAATTCATAAATTTGTACACTGTAAAAAATAGGTTCTTAAAAATAAGTATATATTGTCTCAAAATAGCTCCGAAACAATATATACTTAAATTTGAAAACCCATGTATTCATTTTTGAGTACATTGGCATGTCAAACATGGGGATATTGGGATTCTTGTTGGTCAACCCCATTTTTGAGCATGTCAATATACTCAAAAATGAGTGCATGAGTTTTCAAATATATACTTATTTTTAAGAACCTATTTTTTACAGTGTATGTTGTCACCACAGTACGTTCTTCGAATCATTCTGTATAACAATGCCTCTTACTAGCTATCATGCACAAATATTTAACACTAGTTTCTTACAACAAAGATTTCAATATATCACTTACTTTGGAATAATTAACTAAATTAATATTAACCGTGACCTAGTAATATAAAATACATGGTACTAACATTTCCGTTTATTAAAGTAATCTTACATAAAACTTAAGACAAATAATTCCCAGTATATTTTGTGTTTAATATTTTATTTTATTTTGTTTCTTATGTTGAAGAACTATTATTTCTTTTACAAACAGGACAAAAATGAACAGAGAACATTGCTTTTATGTAGGCATTCTAACATCAGGCAAATATGATGAAAAAGACAATAAATCATATGAAATAATTGCTTGTAGTAAATAATATCTGTGGAGTGTGTTGTTTTTTGAAGAATGATGTTTTTAGAGTATTGTTTTCAAACGATTCTTTAAATTTAACTGACAGTAATGCGAGCACAAAACATATCTAGTTATATAGGTCTTAATAATATTTTTATTAGGATAATTTATGACTACACTGCACGCAATATTAGACATCATTTCCTGATATGCACATTTTCTTTTTTTGAATATTTTTAACACATTTAAATGACGTTGAAAACAAAAATTATGAATTTATTTCACCTGACTGTGTAACCACGCTTTGATGTTAATATATTTCGAATTGCTTCAAAAAATGCATATTTTTATATGCATTTATTACAGCATATTTCCTTAATAAAAATGACGTAAATTACCCTACTGGTTTGAATACCGACATTTAGAAAAAATTAAGATATAATACAGTGTAAAAGAAGTATGTATTTAAGGGGAAAAGGCATGATAAAAAATATCAAATATGATGCAATTAAAAATATGCATATGTTTATTGTAAAATGGGCAAAGTTATATAATATTTTAAATGCAAGTTCCTGCAAAGATTACTGCTTTAAAACTATTTTTCTTGGGTTTGCACTATACAGTTTCTGGGATAACTAATTACTCTTTTTTTTTTTTTCCTTTTCACCCGATCCTTTTAAAATTTTGAATAAACGTTAATGAACTTATTTTTCATAAAACTGGATATTTATTTAATAGTTGAAGAAGTCAAAGCATTTCTTTCAAACATATAAGTTCAATCGCATACAAAACCACCATGCAAATTTCCATAACCTACAATGTTTTGTTTTTAATTGAAGCTGTAACTGATGTATAAATAATAATTAAACATATATATGTCTTCAGGTACATACATAAAAGACGTAGTAAAGTAATTGCAGATTTAATATAATATGAAATACGTAAGAATCATTTCAAAGTTGGACTTTATTTTCACTATAAAACAGTTCTTTGAACCTCTAAAATGATTTTTTATTCATTAAAACACGTTGTATGCACACAAAATTTATAGATATTATGGCAACATATAGTTTTTGAATAAATGGAATCTAAAACAAGAAATAATTAATTTTAATGTTCCTTGTACAATTAAAACATATTCTGAATGTTATTGTCTTTATGCTACATAAAATATTATAGAATGAACTCTTTTTTTTTTTTTTTTTTTTTTTTAAATTAACATCTTATAATATATCTGAATATATATATATATATATATATATATATATATATATATATATATATTTGGGGGGGGGGGTTGCCTGTAAATCGAACATAATCCTTTTTCGACAGAAATCACACTGTAAAAAATAGGTTCTTAAAAATAAGTATATATTGTCTCAAAATAGCCCCGAAACAATATATGCAGTTGGTAACAAAAGTATCCGAACGCTAGCAAAATTTCCTATATAAAAAAAGTAGAGTTAATACTATTTTGTTAAATAAATCCTTGTCGATCCTGTTCTTAGTCAGTCTAAGAATATGATTCGACAAAGATTTATATAACAAAACAGTATTAACTCTACTTTTTTTACATAGGAATTTTTTCTAGTGTTCTGAATTAAATTTGAAAACCCATGTACTCACTTTTGGGTGCATTGACATGTCAAACACGGGGATTTTGGGATTCTTATTGATCAACCCCATTTTTGAGCAGGTCAATATACTCAAAAATGAGTACATGGTTTTTCAAATTTAAGTATATATTGTTTCAGGGCTATTTTGAGACAATATATACTTATTTTTATTAACCTATTTTTTACAGTGTGATTTCTGACAAAAAAGGATTATGTTCGATTTACAGAGTCCCCCCAAAATATTCAGATATATTATAAGATGTAAAGGAAAATCACTTAAAAGATTTTTCTGTTAAATTTATTATTATTATTGCTATTATTATTATTATTATTTATATAATACTACAGTAATTTTTACTACACGATGTAGTGTGTATGAAGTTTTAAGGCAATATAAAATTCTATATAAAAGTCTATTTCATTTTCTCTCTCTAAAAAGTAAAGCTATAAATATATTTTCTGTCAGATTTCTTATTTCACCAAAAAAAAAAAAAAAGAAAAAGAAAAAAGAAAAAGAAAGAAATGAAGAAATGAAGAAATAAAATATATTACAATGTCGTTACCGAGACAAAATGCATGAAATGTTAACTGTGTAATGGATAAGTACATTTGGAAATTGTTTTTAATGCATGTGCAGTTCTTACTTTCTTCTTCTTCTTCTTCTTTTTTTTTTTTTAAAGAAGGTTGAGTAATTATAAGCAGAAATTCTTCTCTTGTTATAAAAAAGTCCGTCCTCATATTGAACATGTATAAAAATTCAAAATGTAAATACTGTAAGTATACACGAAAATTGACTTTTGGAAAATTAAATGTAATAACAATTGTGGAATATAATATTCAGGTTATGGGGTCTAAAATTGTTTGTTATTTTTAATCCATACAAATAAACTATGCGATAAACTACTAGAGAAAAGTGTACAACGAAAATGTCAGTGTAATTATTTATTACATCAGATATATCCATCCATTACATGAAAAATGAGATATGTCGTGGAAATGATTATTAGCAGCAACGCCAGGCTTATCATTAATCACTAGAAAAAGTTTCTTGTTATATAGATTTGTCCGGAGAATTATCATTAATACCATCATAAAATTCTAGAATCATCACCACTGTCGTTTGTATTTTTTCCAACATATATACGATAAAAAAAATATTATTTTGGAGTCAAATTTTTGAAATTGAGTTTCTGCAATATTTACACGTTTTGAGGTCTTCTGAATCCTAAAATCAGTCAATGTTTAGTGTGTGTATTTTTGTATGTGTGTCTGAGAAAGATTGTTAACAATATAACTCAAGAACAAATATTAGCAGGAAACCGAAAATCGGTATTTTAAATATGTGTCGTATGGAACTGCTGCTTAAAACTTTGTATTGAAATCGGATAAATAGGTCATTCACAGGGACATACAAAACAATTCAAATACATTATGGTCTATGTGCAACATTTCTGGTACGAACAGTTTAACAGCTATACACCGGACTAAACAAAGTGAAATTGGCATACATTCTTTATATGCAAAAAAGCAAGTTTCATTTAAAAAATGCTATAAGCTTAGCTTACAGGGTCACACAAAGGAACTTCCATATGGAAATTGTAGCAGCACATTTTCCTTTCAGGATATTTTCAAAATATCTAGATGATAAAATTACATTCCATGGATACCCTTATGATGGGACTAAAGATAAGTATGATGTTAGGGATATATCTGTGTTAAATTTTGAAAAGTTTGGAAGATGTATTTCACGTGGTGTTAAGCATTTTATTTTGTGCTGGGCTAAGTTTATGTTCATTGTTTCGTATGTATATGTATCAGAAATAATATACAGAGATGCTCAAAATTAATACAAAATATTTCATAGGTTGGTGTCCGTGAAAATTTGGTGAATAATTTTATATACTTTTGTAAAATTTAATAATAACATTAATAATTTTATGAATGTAGATACATTATTCAAACTAGGGGTTAAAGAGGTCGGTATCGCAACCCACAGAAAATTTTGTGAAATAAATCCGAAAATTCATGAAATTGGTCTTTTGATATTCTTATTTCTTTCATTTTGAAGCAATGATCTTATGGATAAATATCTTTTTTTTTTTTTTTCCTTTGGCATATTAAAGGGAATGTGTATAATACGTATTCGTCTTCCCTACCCTCTCTTGGTGATGAATTCTTGAGAATTTGAAATTCTATTTTTACATGTTTATACACTGTTAAAAAAGGTTTCTTAAAAATGAGCTAAATTGTCTCAAAATACACTGAGAAAAAATTCCGTAACTGAGATCTAGGATCTAAATTGTGACTCTAGAAAAAATAGTTCCATGTCATCCTTATAAATTCTAGTCCCCCTTGGAAAGCGAGTTCTAGAAGCCCCTATTAGAATTCTAGAGCATTTGCCTATATTCTCGAGGGCAAAGTTATTTAAAAATCTCTGCAAATAAATGAGACTACAAGAGGCGGGTTTCTGCAACTATAATCTTGGTTTATTACAAAATTCTAGAAAATCAAGCGAGAATTTCTCGAAATATAAATGATTCAGAATAGTTAGAGTATTCAAAACATTGTTCGACCCTCTAGGAATGTGTACATTAGAAATTCTCGATCATTTCGTCTATTCAGTTTATTGGCGTGCCTTATGCGCATAGCTCGGAAATCTATATTTCTAGTTGAGGGATTTAGAAAATGGCCACTTATTCATTGTAGAGAAAGGCGGTATATTTTTTTTCTCAGTGTAGCTCCGAAACAATATATGCTTGAATTTTGAAAACCCATATACTCATTTTTGAGTATATTAACATGCTAAACATGAGGATATTGGGATTCTTATTGGGCAACCCCATTTTTGAGCATGTCAATATACTCAAAAATGAGTACATGGGCTTTCAAATTTAAGTATATATTGTTTCGGAGCTATTTTGAGACAATTTAGCTCATTTTTAAGAAATCATTTTTAACTGTGCATATATATTTTCTCTTAATGATAGGAATCTATGAATATAAGTACAAGTTTTTTCCTTTTTTGGCTGTTTATCTTGGGAAAAAGTTTTTTTTTTTTTCTTTTTTTTTTTTGCTTTGTTGCAGGAGATAGAATGTTGCAAGGTACATACTACATACTTTAAACTCTCTTTGTTGTAAGGTCTATTATGAAAAGTGATATTCGCAAAAATTCTCATTTAGTTGAAAACGAAGAAAAAAATCAGCTGTCGAAAGTTGGGAATATTGACCCCATTTGAGAGATTATTTAACACAGTATTAAATATCTCTGGGGTTTTGTAATACTACACTTCGTTCTTGAGGGTTAATTTTAAAATAAAAATACTAATGAAATTTTATAGATTTTTCTTTTTATAAAGAATTACGTGAAAATAATATCACAGGCCTATAAAATTGAAGTTGAGAAAATTTGATTTGATGATTTTAGCTTAACTTTTTTTTTTTTTTTTTTTTTTTTTTTTTGATATGCTGAAACCTAAAATGCAGCCCATTTTTCTCTATCACGTACAGATTTTTGCCAATATAGGGTGCTTACTGACACAATGTCTTATATATACCATCATAACAATAGGTTGGTTGGTTGGTTAGTATGGTTTTACGTCGCACTAGTCCTGCGCTATTACAACAATAGGTATCCATGATTAATTAATCATGAAATCATACTATAAAACTTACCATATAATTATATTGGTGGAAGAGTAATGGAAGAAATTACATTGGTAGGCACCCTGTATTGACAAAAATCTATACGTGATAGAGAAGAACGACTTCCTTTTCGGTTTTAGAACACCAAAAAACATAAAGATCAGTCAAAATTATAAAATCAAAATTTTACATGTCAACCTGCGTATTTTACCTCTTTCTCTGAGAATTTTCTTAAATAATTTCTTAGTGTGTGTTTAAAAAATAGAAGGGAAATTTTCACCAGATTTCATTTATTATATGGGGTTTTGGCTGGGCGATGATGAATCAGTAAGTCAAGTGAAGTCAAACGATTTTATATATTTTAAGAACATTGTAAGAATTATTTAATAAATTATTATATTAATGTTATATAAATATATTTACACTTCCAGTTATAACAACAGTGTCTAATAAATCTATAATACAGTGATAATAAAATAAACTGAACAATCATTTAATAGAAATTTCTAATGCATAGAAATATCATTTTAAATATAATGCTTCAATAATTAAAATTGTAAATATAACAATTTAAATGTAATGTTTATAATACTTTTAATTACACTAGATGATTAATTAGACATAAAACAGTTTTATTCTTGCGAGAATTAGATCGTTTTGAGAACTTTTATCATAAAATACTGTTTCTATTATATTAACATTTTATCTATAGATTTTTGTTTTTATTTTACAGATCTTTCCCAATTCATTAAAATATACCCTTTCTAGGTCCGATTCTTTTGTTTGTGCATAAAATGTATAGATTTGTTCAAAAAGTTTTAAATATACATTTTTTTTTTAAATAACATTTAAATCCGCTGTATCGTATCGAGAACTTTTCTCATCAGCCATTTGAAAGAAACAATATCACATTTCGCTAATTATTTCGGATACAAAGATTTCTCAGGAGTTTTCGCGCGAATTTTTGTAACAATAATAATACATTATCTGGAGAATTACATTACAAATGCAATTAAACAGCATTCCATAATATAATTAAGGAAAAGACTTATTCAAAACAACCAATAGTTTTAATTAAAAAGTCATTAGTTGAACACTAATTAAAAATTATTTATTCCATTCGGTAAGGATTTAAATACGCGAGATATTTACCGGCGTTACACTTTTAATTTTTGAATTCTCGCGAGTATAAAACTCTTTTATGTCTAATTTATCTTCTAGTGTAATTAAAAAGAAATCTATGCATTAGAAATTTTCATTAAATGAATGTTTAATTTATTTCATGATTATTGTACAAATTTATAACCTTAGAAATGTGATAAAACAAATTATTTTTAATATTGATATAGTAGAGACTTTTTAAATATTAATTATTTTGTACATTTATTTTTATGTAAATACATAAAATTATGTATTATTGTTAAAAATGAATTGTTTTTTTTTTTTAAATTTAGAATTTAGTTATCTTAAATAATAGTTAATTCATAAAAAATAAACTTAATTCCGTTAAAGGCTATCCTTACATATGTTTTAATATATATATATATTAAAAACACTATTTCAAGGAGGAAAACCTGATTGTTTACTTATGTGATTTGTGACTGTTATTTAAACTCACGTACAGATATAAACATAGTTACGTATTATATATGTAAGAGAAAGCTAATAATAGAATATAATATTATAGTTTGGCGACGGATTTACTTGTCCCCCTGATTTTTCCACTGTTATGTTAATGTAATAATTTTTTAATTAATTAATAGCTTGTAGAAGATTACTATAAAAAATACTGGTGGAAAAATCAGGAAAATATTACGTACTGTTTTCACTTTGCATTACACACATAACAAAAGTCAAGTTCAAAAATCGTTTTATGGATTACATACATTTTAAATTGGCACGATTTTTGTTTTCATGTAAGTAGTTCAATACTTTTCACTATTAAATTATGCAAATAAAATTTCATTAAAGCTTGCGCATGCGTAATTAATAATTACTTAGTAAAAATGCTCATATTTCATTATATTTAATATTTCTGCATTCTGATTGCAGTACACTGTGTATAATATAGTATGCCAAGTTTTCTAAAAATACCTTTGCATTGAGTTTAATATTCTGAGTAGTGTAATTAAAACAGTAACTTTTTTTTTTTATCTTACTTTTTAGGACTGAGGACTATTAGTCTCAATCTGGAATTTTTTCGGTATCGTTTTCCGATAGTTGGACATTTATCGAAACCTAAAATTTATCGAAAATATAATTGAATAATTTGAAAGCGATGTTATAATTTGAAAAAAAAAAAAAAACTAATATTCCTTCGTCCTAAACTAAATTCTGCTTTTGCCAGAATTTCATCAAAATCTTTTTTTTTTTTTGGAAAGAAAAAGAAAAGGAAAGGAAGTTAAAAATAATCTAATAATCAGTATCGAAACAAACACTATCGAAAAAGTTTTTTTTTTTTTTTATTAATTTTGAATTAGACAATAAAAAGTGCGCGTGCAAAATGAAATAAAAATAAGTAAAAAAATGAATTTAATGATTTAATTTTTTATATAAAACATGATCGCGTGCTAGCTTAAAAAGTAGATGTAAAATTTATGTAGTGCGTGGGGCATCTATAATTTTTTTTTTTCTTTTAACTCTCGTTGATATCTATTTTATATATTTAGGATTAATATTATATTTTTGATTAGAAATAAAATTATATTTCATTTTTTCCAAATTCTTTTAAAGAAACCGTTAAATCTTCATGAATGTATGTGGTACGCTTGTAAAAATTTATACATGTATGGAAAAGAGACCCATAATTAGCGCTACAGACAGATCACATTTCAAGCATTGCTTTTTAGAGGATGAACCTAAACATTTTCATTTTGAGCCATTGGACAAACCTCTCGATCACTTCTTGTTCGCGTTGCCGTTACTCTGAGTAATGGTCCTTACATTTCTGATGAGTTAAGGCACGTGTATCTACACTATATTCGAGCCCTTTGTACCGCAACATTTAAGCCAGACAATGGAATTCTGCATGGTGTCTGTGTTGTCCAGACCTTCCTTAATACCGAATGTGTTCGACTTTACTTTGGCCCGCGAGTTCTCCTGATCTAGCACCAATTGAAAACTTCTGGTTAATCGTTGAAGAGCTACTAGCACGTCCTCACTCTCCAGTAACTACAGTCGAGGAACTGTGGCATCGTGTAGAAGCTCCATGGAGTGTTGTACCCGTACATGTCATCCAATCACTGATCGATTCAGTGCCTAGGCAGATAAATGCTGTTATTGCTACTAGAGGTCGCTACTTTATGTACTGATTTTTTTGGTGTATGCCTCTGAATTTCCTGAAAATGTAATCAATTGTTCTTTCCATTATAAATGTGTCCAAGGAATATAATTCTGTCATTTGCATTTCTTCCTAGTGTAGCAATTTTAATGGCCAGCAGTATACCTAATTTCAAATTTTTCATGAAAATAGTTAAAAAGTTTGTAAAAATCTATCAAATTATAACAGATTAAAATAAATAATAATAATAAATAATAATAATAACAATAACAATAAATGTGTTCATTAAATATAAATCTGTCATTTGCATTTCTTTCTCGAGTAGCAACTTTAGTGGCCAGCAGTATACCTGTTTTCAAATTTTTCATGGAAATAGTTAAAAATTTTGCAAAATCTATCAAATTAGGACAGATTAAGGTAAATAAATAAATAAACAAATAAATAATAATAATAATAATAACAAATGTGTCCAATAAATATTATTCTGTCATTTGCATTTCTTCCTGGTGTGTAGCTATTTTAAGGGCCAGCAGTATACCTGTTTTCAAATTTTTTATAAAAATAGTTTAAAAAGAATCTGTCATACTAGAACAGATTAAAATGAAAAATAATAATAAACTAATTAATGGAATAAAAAAAATCGTAAAGTACTAGTGAAAATTCTTGAAAATCTATTAAATGTAAAAATCAAAATATATAAAGAATCATGATTTATCTTAATAAAATGTGAGTTTATTTAGCCTTATTTAAAAAGAAATATATAATTTTACATTTAAATATTAGACTGGGATTATTTGATTACATTCACCATTAGAATTTATAAACATTATACAGTAAAACCTCTCTAAGTTGGACACCTACGGTTCCAAGAAAAAGTGTCCAACTTAGAGAGGTGTCCAACTTATAGGAGTTAGACATAATGTTAATGGATACATTCCGTTCCGAGAAAAAGCGTCCGACTTAGAGGGGTGTCCAACTTATAGGGGTGTCCAACTTGAGAGGTTTCACTGTAATTAAGAAGTTAAATCTACAGGAACATCATAATAACGTTTAGCAAGATTTGTATAAAATGACTGATTTCAATTTAAAAATTGCCCAATTGGTAAAATGTAGATAATTGTCCGACTGATAAAATTTACTATATATTTAGAAAAAAATGATAACTTTTAAATGATAACTTTTAAGTCTCATCCAGCAATGCTTAATAAAAGTAACTAGTATCGCCCAGTGGTCGAAACTCGACCATTTGTTTTTGCAAAGCGAGGCAAAGCAAAGTTATTGCCTTGTCCTAAACGGAATGCAATTGCAACACAGCTGCGGCAATTGTTTGCCGATATTCACTCAAACTGAATCAGCAGAGTTTTACTTAATATAACTATTTCTCTCTGTAGATGTTAGCCTTTCCTGAAATGAGAGAAAATCGCAACCTGAAAACGCCCCTTGTTGTGTGATACAGCCCAGAAGCTAATAGGTACCATGTCAAACCAAGGCCCAACCAAGTATCAAATTCTGTTAAATAAATTCGATTGGTTCATAAAGTATAGTGTTTAAAAAAAAAAAAAAAAAAAAAAAAAAAAAAAGATATTTTTCAAAAATGGTCGAATTGAGTTCGGGAAATTTCAAAACGTGTAACTTTATCGAAAATCGAAAATCTAAAACTTTTCTGAATCTTATATTTTCTACTTATATATGCAGAGGAAAGAATAATAAATCCACGTTTTAAAAAACAAAAATAAGTAGTCAATTTCCCTTAATTAAAATGCAAGGAAATCTCAAAACGTGTAAATTCATCGAAAACCGGAAATCAAAAGTTTTTATGTATCTTCTACTTGCTTCTGCTACCCACAAAAGCTAGCAATAAAGACACTTTTTTAAAAAATAAGTAGCCAATTTCAGTTAATTGAAACGTAAAGAAAGCTCAAAACACGTAAATTCAGCAAAAAAAAAAAAAAAACGGAAATCTTAATTTTTTCCGTATCGTCTACTTATACATGCAGCAGTTAATAACAAATCCATTTTCCTTTTATTTAGTATATTAGTTGAATATTTATTGTTTAAATATCACCCTTTGAAAAGAAATGTTTATGTTTACATTCGAAACTGGAAGTTTGCCATTTTTTTTTTCTGGAGTTTTGTGATTTTAAATTAAAATTTTATCAATTTTACAGAAAAAATAACTCAATCAAACACATGTAGACAGTAACTTATATATAACTATACCCAAATATCGGAATTAAAATCGGCAGATAATTTCCGTTATTTTTTAATAATTTTTTACAAAATATCCAATGGACGATTAACATAGAAAATCTTTTTCATGGCTCCATGGACAGACAGTGACGTCATCACTTCGCTTGCGTATAGTGATGCTACATTATACAAATTACTGTGTCTATGGTTTTATTTGAGCTCTATGAAATTGCCAGATTTAACAACTTTCTACTTTTAGGTATTTTTTAATGTAACGGAATACGTGTATAAAAGAGAAAAGTGGGGGAAAATGCATAAAAAATAAATGTATTTTTAAATACCTTCTTGACATCGTAAGAAAATAATATTTGTATTCGCACCTTCCGGCTAACCATACCTTTCGAATGATACCATTTTCAACCCTCTACTCCCATAATTAATATATTAAAAAGGGACTAGAAATTTTATGCTTGCCTATTAATATATAGACTAGTTGGAACCCGTCGACTTCGACGGTCACTTTATTGACCGTAATGTTTCAAAAATCGCCGTATCATTATTTAAATGTATTTCAAGTTAAAACATCTAATATAATTTACAACATTTCACTTAAAAAAAAAAAGAAATTCGGAAAAATGGTTATAAATTGAAATACTATATATGACATCACTTTCTATAAAGTACTGTCAATGTGACGTCAAACTGACTCCAAATAAAACAGTTGCTATCTTTTATTTTCTGTTTCTTTTAATACTTAGCTGACCCACCCGGCGTTGCCCGGACCCATGATAATAACCTTAATTGAACCTTAAATTTGTATGATTTTATATGTTTAACTCGATTTTGTTTGAATTTCTATTTTTAAATAAAGGCATCGCGAAAAAAATAATCAGCTGTAACAAAAAAATTACCTCGAACCGAACGAAACTCAGTCTTGTGACACCGGAGTCTGCGGCAGCACATACGTGAGCTGCTAATAACATAAAAAAAATTCCCAAAAATTAACCTGCAACCGAAAGAACCCGCCCGGTGGTGCCCGGGTCCATGATAATAACCTTAAATGCACCTTAAATTTGTATGGTTTTATATCTTTAACTCGATTTTGTTTGAATTTCTATTTTTAAATGAAAATATCACACACACAAAATAATAATAATAATAATAAAATAATAATAATCATCTGTAACAAAAAAAAAAAAAAAATTACTTCAAACAGAACGGAACTCGGGTTCGTATCCCAGTGCCTGTGGCACGTATGTGCAGGCCGATATTAATATGAAAAAATTCTCAAGAATTAACCTTGAACTGAACGAACCTCTGACTCGAGTTACCGCTGCCTGTGGCTGCGGCACCGTATAGCAGGCATGCTACGCACGCACTGCAAAATCCACTATCCTCCAACAGGGAGCGCAGTATACTGTATACGAACATCACCAATCACCTTGAATTTCCAAGACCTTTCAAATAGGGTGTCACATGGTGGTGTCAACTGCAAAATCCTTTACTTGAACTTTCCACCGCCAGGGGGCGCAGTTTGTTCTGTACGAACATCACCAACGGTGAGGAAATACCAAGTCCTTTAAAATAAGATATAAAATGATAGGGTCTACTACAAAATCACCTAGTTCCATTTTTCACCACCAGGGGTGCACTATACTGTATACAAACATCCCCAATCAACATGAAATTTCAAGACCTCTATCACCAATCGCCTTGGATTTCCAAGACCTTTTAAATAAGGTGTCACATGGTTTTGTCAACTGCCAAATCCTTTAGTTGCACTTTCCACCGCCAGGGGACGCACTGTGTTCTGTACGAACATCACCAACGGTCAGGAAATACCAAGACCTTTAAAATAAGATGTAACATGATAGGGTCTACAGCAAAATCACTTAGTTCCATTTTTCACCACCAGGGGTCGCACTATACTGTATACAAACATCCCCAATCGACATGAAATTTCAAGACCTTTAAAATGAGGTGCTACATGTGTGGGTCTAGAACGGATTTCCCTCTCAAACTAATTTCCCCCTTTCCCCTCCCCTCCAAATCTACTTTCCCCCTTTTTCCCCCCTTTAAAATCGAAAATTCCGAATTCGCAGGTATTGATTTTTTAGTATTCGACTCTAGTCCCCATATGTACAATTTCTTCACCGTGAAGTAATATGAAGCTTAATTAAGCTCGTAAACGTGTTTTTAACCCGAAACGGGTGGGAAACGGTTTCTCGTTTCGGGTTAAAAACACGTTTACGAGCTTAATTAAGCTTCATATTAAGCTTCATATTATACCCGTTTCTCCCGGGGTCGGAAACCGTTCGACTTTTTTATATTTTTCTCTTCTCATAGCACATCTACAGACCAAGTCCTTTTTTTAGATACCTCAACCAAATTTTTACACCAAGTAGTTCTCTCAATATAGTGGAGACAGACAAAAACATGTTTCAAATTAATATATAGATAATAATAAATTACTTTTTAAAGAAAATGCGAATTTTATTGTAAAAAGAACAAAGTTTCTTTCTAATAACAATTATTAAACGAAATATGAAAATATAATATAAAAGTGTATAAATTTTTTAATTATTTTGTTAGCACGAATTGTGCATACGGAAACATTATTTCTTTCAACGATTTTAAAATTTATACGTCAACATGGGTAACATATCATGAATATTTCCCTTTCAGTGAAAACCTAATATATTTATCTCAGATATAATCAATGCATTATATTGTTTAGCTAAACGGGGATCAGGCCGAAAATAAATTCCATGGATTTCCAACATTTTATATGAAAAAAAAAATAATAAAAACTTTCAAATATGGCATTTCAAATACTTTTATTCTTTTTTCATTAAATATTTTTATTGTGAGAAGTCTAAACCATTTGTTCAAAATCATGGATAATAAAACGGTCGGATTTTACTAAACAGATGTTGCCGAAAAATAATAAATCTTTTCGGCAACGTGCATGAACAGTTTTCATTTAAACTTTTGTTTTTAGTGTCTTTTGTTAAAATTTGGAACATTTTTCACATTGTAAAGCATGTGTGATAAATATTCAATATGTTTATACTTTAAAGGTCCCCCCCCCCCCCAAGAAATAAGAATTAATAATTTAAGATAAACTCAAGTGATTACATTTAAATGTATATTTTTCCAAGGGCATTAAAAAAATAATAATAATAAATAAATAAGATGCATTTGTATAATTTGAACATGCCTAATTTTTACTTTCTTCCCTATATACAAGAAAAAAAAAATATATTGTATTCGGGAAAATTTTTGATATTTGTTTTCATTACATTAACAGGTTCTGAACTGTCCTACATATCATTAAAACATTTTAAAAAAAATGTTTGTGTGTAAGTTACAAAAACTTTGTGGACGATTTATCTCACGAAATAAAGAACGGAATTCAGAAAAACATTCTATTTGGTTGTACCTTGACATAAATTGGTGCAGAAAAAGTTTTTGGATATATCACCCAAAAGGTGGCGCTACTCTATAGCAATTTCTCCAATTTACAGGAGAGCTGCTATCAATGATAGATCTACAGATTTTATCAATGTTTTATAATGTATAGGTGCACAAAAATTTATTTGTAAAAGTGCTATTATGCAGAAAGTTATAATGATTCAATTTGGGAGCGTATAGGTCGACATAGGACTGTTATGCAGTAATTCCTCCTAATATCTCAGCTGTTATAGCACATAACTGTATACCAAACTTGATATCTTATATTGCGATGATGAGGTAGTATCCTTATTTATTTAGAATACATATTGGTAGACAAAGGGCTTAGCTGTATAGCGATTTTCTGTTTTTACGGAGGTGCTATGTCTTAGTTTCCATCGTGTTTGGATGAACCAAATTTCCTATATGAAATGTAAAACAGTCAAGGTTCATTGTACGTCCATATCGATGGGGTACTGTTATTTTTGTTTTAAAGCTTTACGTATTTTTTCGATTAATTAAACCCTTGAACAGCAATTTATTTCAGTCAGCACTGCTCATGCAGACAATTTCGTTTTCTTAGTTTTAAAAGGGGGGGATTGATATAAAAACTTACGGTTTTGTCGCTCAAATAATTTGCTATTATTAAAAATAATATTTGTTTAACACATTTATATGAATGTTTATACATATAAGAACATAATTAGTGTCGAAATTCATGACGAGCTGGACTCGTCATTTCAGTTCAAGGGGTTAATAAATTAGAATGTTGTGGAAGAAAATTTGTAGGGGCACAGAATATTAGTTTTGTATTTATCTTAGCAGTAATAATAAAAAAATAACTGCACTTGACATTCCCAGCATTAAGCAAATAATGTTTATATAAATAAAAAGAACTCTTTAAATAAACAAAAGAGAAAGTTATAATAGGGTGTTTGAGTATTTTTCTCCATATAATAAGTTGTTTAATTTAATGCTATTGCTCTTTAAATAATATGAGCCCATGGATAATAATGATGAAGAATTTGTCGTTGTATCCCTCTAAAAATCTGTACGTAATATATTCACGAAAATCTATGTAGCTTGCGCGAAAATGTCCTGTAACATGTATATAAACTTTCAACTTATCCAAATTACGCATTTAGACGCAATCGCACTTAAAATATTTTGAGCCCATAGGCCATAATGATAAAGATAATTTCTTTGTGTCTCTGTTAAAAAAAAAAGAACTAGGAGAGCTAGATTCACGACAATCATAGGGACCCATAATATATATACTAACTTTCAGCTCCTTTAAACAAAGCGTTTAGACGCTATCGTGTTCACTCACACACGCACACGCACATGCATACATCACCGAAAAACAACAAAAATAAGCTTGGGGCACTTGAAACATTTAGATGCACCAAAATCTCAAATTCGAATTTTTCATAACTATAAAACTTTCCTTGCACATGTTCGGAAATTAAACAATAATAAAAAATTTTCTTATTTAAATGTATTCTTATTTTTGAGTGTATATCGGTTGACAGGTGGCGTTACTATTACTCCTTTTCTAAAAGTTTATAGTTGATTATAACTCAGGAGTTTTTTTATTAAAATGGGAAAAAAAAATGTAAAATCTTTATTCAAATAATCTGAATTGATTATATTTGTGTGAATGTTATCCGAAAGATGGCACTGTAATATAAAATTATATAGAAGAAAGTTCTGTCATGACTATAGCATATTAATTACATATGAAATAAAATATTACTACCATCACAACACGTTCTTATTTCATTCAAATAAACTAAATAGTGTAGATGTATAAGTATTAAGAGTATGATTTACAGGATGTCATTCACACTTTCCAATCCTGTTTTGACAACAAGTTCTCCTTATGGAAACTAGAAAAAGTATGTAAACAACAGATAAAATCTATATGAACAGTTACCAATTTTACCTGGTTGCAGAAAAAAAAAGTTTCTTTTCACAGATTTAGTTATAACTTTAGACTAAATTTCTGGGTTTTAGAAAACAGAAATTTTCTGTAGAAAAGTTATAGAAATGATCTATTTTTTAACAGAAAATTTTTATGGTGAATTTCACACTGTAAATTAACAATATTTTTCTGTGTTAAAAATACATAATAAAAACATCTTATTTTTTCTACATTTTCATATTTTATTTTTCAATAACAATTAAAAAATAAACATATTTTTATTTCAGTAAAAACGTTATAGACTGATAACGTACTCTCGTCAACAATTATTTAAAATAATATAACTGCTATAAAAATGTATATGTATAAAATACAGTGGGTTGCCAAATTAATGTGGACACTTGACTTTTTTGACCTTTTTGCGTTTTTATGCCACTTATAATTCCTAGAAGTGGTTCTTACGTTACTGAAACGCATTTTTATCAAATTTTACTGTGTTACACATTATTTTCAGTGATTTAAACAAAGCATGCTGAGGTTAGCGACATTTTTATTACAGTCACTTCATTTTATGTTGCACAGTGCTCTCAACGTGGTACACTGAACGTTCATTTTGGACCCTTTGAACTGAGATTAAATGTGCATTTTGACGCATCTTTAGTAACAAAAGTAAAGTTTGACTATTGAATTACAATTAAATTCATTTTTACTACATTTTTATAACTCAATTAATTTTGTTTTAAATTTCAGTATTGTCAGGAGAAGTGACATTTCTCCAAGAAAAAAATCTGAAATAAAATCTGTCCTCAAGCACGCACAGCATTCCTAGGGAAAGTCGCAGATATTGATTGTGTTTATAAATAAGCTGTTAATAAAATAAAAGTGAATTTACACAAAAATCTGTCGTTTTAACTGAAAAAAACAGGGAAGTGTTGTAGAAAACGTATAACTATGCCTAGAACAGACAGAAAAATTAGGGACATTTGCTTACGAAACAGGAAATACAGTGCTGCTACACTGACTCAAATTGTTCAGGAGTCAGGTATTGCCATTTCGAAAAGAATTGTGCAGCGAAGATTGGCAGAAGAGGACCTGGCAGGCCATCGTCCACTTCGTAAGGCTAAGCTTACAGAGGCTATAAAAAAGAAACGACTCGCATGGGCTCGAGACTATCGTAACATGACTGTGAAAGATTGGAATAAACAAATACATGATATTTATTAATACTTTCAATGATTTCTAAGTCTTGTTTTGCAGTTAAGCCATGAATTATTTCAGTTTCAAGTGTGTTTCTGAGACGAGTTAACTTTCGAAATTTTAGCCTATAAAAGCGATTTCTTCTAGTGACGCCCTGGAGAGCTGTTCCATTCTGACTGCATAATAGAAACATCTCCTAAAGGTCATGGTTTGTTCTACTATAAACACCAAGGGTGTAGAGCGTTTATACATTGTTTAAAGAACTATGAAACAAGACCAAAATAAGGAAGGTCTACGAAAACGCCTTATTCCACAGCTGGAAGAATGGTTCCCGGAAGGTGAGCATGGCGTTTTTATGTACAATTCTGCCTTTTGCCTTAAAGCCAAAAGTGCTACTGAATTTATGGTATAAGAATATCGAAGTATTGCCGTGGCTTGGAAATTAACCGGATACGAATCCCATGGAAAACTTATGAGAAATTACAAAAAGGGAAATTGCCAAGAAAATGATGACAACCAAGAGAAAACTAATAGAAAAACTTATAAATATCTGGCATCACAATCCATTAATTAAAGAAAGTGCAAAATCCTGCATAGAAAGCATGCCGCAACGCATTGAAGTATATATATCAGTCGAAGGAAATGTCACCAAATAATAAGTCCTTACAAAATGTTACTTTTTTTTGTTTCCATTATATATTTTTTATTATATAGCTATTAAATATATGTATTAACATTAAATAATATAATAAATACCAATTGTAGCATATAATGTAGTTTTATTTAGAAGAAAAACCCCTATAACTTGATTTTTACGAGTGTCCACATTAATTTGGCAACCCACTGTAGATTTTTTATCATTTCCGTTTCGCTATAATTTCACACAAGACTTAAAACAAATAGCTTCCAATACTTTCCACTTGAAATTTTTAACAGCATATTTTTTAATGATCGTTCATTATTACTCCTCTGACAAAGATGATGAGAATGCACGCGCTTAAATTACGAATGTTACACCTTAAATATAATGAAGCATATGAAATAACTGACTGCTGAAAATAATATCCATAATGTAGGTTTTTAGAAGAGTGATGCTCTTGTTTTCAAGTGAGGCTTTAGATTTAACTGACATTAATGTGAGCAAGAAACGTCATTTGTACACTGAGAAAAAAATATACTGCCTTCATCTAGAATGCATAAGTGGTCATTTTCTAAATCCCTTAACTTGAAATTGTGATTTCCGAGCTATGCGCATAAATCACGCCAATAAACTGAATTGACGAAATGATCGAGAATTTCTAATCTACTTATTTCTAGATGGTGAAACAATATTCTGAATCTTTTGTATTGCGAGAAATCCTCGTTTGTTATACTAGAATTTGGTAATAAACCAAGATTATAGTTTCTGAAACCTGTCTCAAGTATTCGCATTTATTTGCAGAGATTTTTTAAACAACTTTGCCCTCGAGAATATAGGCAAACGCTCTAGAATTCTAATAGGGGTGTCTAGAACGCGCTTTCAAAGGGGACTAGAATTTATAAGGATGACATGGAACTATTTTTACTAAAGCCACAATTTAGATTCTAGATATCAGTTACAGAATTTTTTCTCTGTGTAATTCCATAGGCCTTAATGCATAGCCTTGCTAGGATACTTTATAACTGCATTGCATACAATAATAAATATCGTCTTGCGATACGCGTATTTTATTTTTTAAATATTTTTAACACTTTTTAATGACTCTGAAAAATTTTATGAATTTATTTCATCTGATTGTCCTAGACCGAGGCAATGTCATGCAAGAAAATTATTTTTGACCTAGAAACAATGACTTTTACAAACGTGAAATTTATAAATTTATAAGTTTGTATTTCATTTGGAGCTAGAAACTGAAGTAGAACGGTGTTATTCTGCTGGATAAAATACATTTTCATGCAGTTACAGAGGTGTGGTTTCTGGTTGTGAAAAACGGCATGAAATTTTTTAGATACTGTAACAGCACAGCTCGCTATAATGGACATTGTCTGACTAAACTTCTCCAAGAAATTTAAAATGACATCATAATCCTTCGATTCAAATTTTATAATATTTATTTATATAAATATAATAAATATTTATATAAATAAATTTATTTATTATTTATATAAATATTTATAATATTTATATAAATTATTGATTTATCGCCTATTTATTTATATAAATTATTGATTTCTCGTGATATAGTTGATATTCACATATTTAATTCATTATTATTATTTTCCCTTCACGAATTAATATTCCGAATAGAAACAGAAAAGATTTTATTTTAAAAATAGATTTTCTTTTTTTTTCTGAAAATTTATTAACGAATTTTCCAATAGCATGCACACTATGGATAAAAATTTGTTTTCTTTATCTCGATAGGTGTTGCGATTATGATATAATATTTTCCGCTAAATTAATATTTTTCTTTATTTTATTTGGTTGAAATACATTCATGGGAACAATAAATAAAACTGAACTTTATTTATTCCATTACTTTGTTTTAGATATGACATCATTTTAAGAGTTAATTTTGGGAAATTTGACCTTTTTATTATTAAGATGATAATTAAAAATCAAAATATATTTTGAGGTGTCATCACGAAGATAAAATGTATCGAATGTTAAACTATATAACGTATAAGTACATTTGAAAAATATTGTAGTGTAAGATCTATGTGAATCATACCAATTTCTTTCTTGTTTGTATATGGGGAAAGCTAGCAATCGCAATAATCCCCTGATAACAAAAAGGCAGTCTTTATATTTAAGATGCATTAGAAAAACTATAGGTATATGGAAAGTGAGTTTTCGAAAATTAAATGTACTGAAATATGCTATTAAATATTCGGGTTCTGCGGTATTTCCCGTCTTTTTTTTTTTTTTTTTTTTTTTTTTTTTCATTTATATGCATCCAAATTATTTTTGAGCTAAACAATAAGGGAAAAGAATCTAAAGAAAATGTCAGTGTTGTAGCTATTAATTTTATCAGATACATCCATTCATTACCGGAAGAATGAAAGATGTCGTGAGAAATATTATTCGTAACAACCTGGACTTATCATTAATCACTAAAAATATTTCTTATTACTAAAGTTGTTCCAAGGAATATAATTAATAACAGCATAAAATTCTAGAATCACCAACAATATCATTTTCTATATGGATAGAAATAAAGTTACAGTATACCTTAAATAAAAAAAAAAAAAAAAAAAAAAAAAAGGAAAGAAAAGAAAAGAAAAAGGAAAGAAAAGAAAAGAAAAAGGAAAAAGAAATAATAATTTTAAATATTTCACTATTTTAAACCCTGTGAGAATTAATGTTTAAAATATGAGCGTTTTTCCTAAATAAATTTTAGCTGCGCATGCGTAAGAGTTGACGATTTTTCCTGCTTAATTTATTGCCAGTTTTATGGAGTCATTCAGCAAAAAATCTAAGTAGTTATCATGAAAATACAGATATGTATCTCAGAAAGAATAATCTACTTTTCAAAAACTCTCAACGAGATATAAAATGGTAGCAGAAATTTACCCATATATTATAAATTAACAAACAATATATTGCAATGCTTTAAAATAAATAAAATAAATGGTTAAAACATCCTATCATTTTGCTTCAGTTTGCAATTACTTAATATTAAACTACTTCAACCAACTAAATGTCTCTAAAAACTAACGATGCTTGCTTGGAATTTTTTTTCAACGTAATTCTTCAAATTTGTTTAATAAATTATGAAAAAAAAAAAAAAAAATGCATTTTTAAGCACCAATGTTGCAGATATATATTTTCTTCTTTGAGTATAATGGAGTGGAGTATGCGAAAACACATTTTGCTCTCTTTCCTTTCTTCGGAAACAAATTCCTGAAGCACCTAAAACTGGTTTTAAGATATATAAGTTTTTTATATTGTATGGCTTCTTTCTGCAATGTTTGGCGAATTCTGCAAAATCGTTGCTTAATGGAGTGTCTACGTACAGTGCAGCGCAAAAGTTTAAGCACAAGTTAAATTTTTTAATATATTGAAAAAATATACACCATAATGCTTTGAAAATTTTAATATATCTAAACAATTAGATTTCAAATTTATGTTTCTAATTCAGAAACAATTAATTGGAAGGAAGGTAATAAATTATATAAAAGTCAAAATTGTGATATCGCAAAAAATTATGCATAAAACCAAAATATTTACATTTCACAAAGCACAAAAAATCTTTAGTTGTCTATGGTGTTTCCATTTCACCTGATGAGATCAAATACGCGATTTTCCATTGATAACACGAGTTGTTGGAAGGTTTCGTGAACGAGTCTGAACCAGTTTTCCTCGATGGCTGGTTTGAGCTCTTGCACTGACTAATGCTGCTTTCCATTTTTGTAGACATCATGTGAGAGGATTTCCAGATGCTCTCTATCAGATTGAAACCTGGTCTGAGTGCTGGCCAGTTTATCCCACTGATATTTCAAGATCTAAGACATTATTTTATACAATGGGAAGAGCGTATCGACGCAATTGTCCTGCTGTAAGGTACAGTTGAGACCACCTAGGAGTTCAGAAACGGCACCAAATGCTCACTCAGAGTTTCCTGATACTTCTTTGAATTTTGTCTGCTATTTTGGAAGGAAAGAGACGTTTGTTCATTTTAGCCAAAAGCGCCCCATAGCATGAGCGAGACACCATCTTGTTGCCTCCTGAATATGTTCTTCAGATCTTTTCTCAAGTTACACCAGTATAAAGGGAACCAATCTGGACCATCCAAATTTCATTTTTTTCATCAGAAAAAATAACACTAATCCATTCGTCACGATAATACATGCGCTGTTTCACCCATGAAAGTCTTTCTTGTTTGTGCCACTGATTCAAAGAAGGTTTAGAAGCTAATTTTTATTTTTTGATGAATCCTGATTCAGTTATTCGTGTGCGTGTGGCGTCACGTGATATTTTTAATCCAAGTCTATTTTTTTTTATCTGATTCAGAGACAAATTTTTAGTTAGAGCCATTCTTTTTATTCTTCTATCATCATGGAATGTGGTTTTTTTCAACCTTCCTAGGCGATACGCAATTTTGAATTGTTCTCCACGTTACAAAATACTATAAATACCACGTTTGGACCGATTTTAAATAAGTGACATTTGCAAAACGGATTTACTTTCCTTTTTCAGCTTCCATACTTACGAAACTTGATAAGACAAGAACTGCAGTGATTTCGGCATTTGGTTAGCTCGTAGAGTGGTGAGTCTTATCACCTACACCTTAAACTCTAGAAGATAAGACTCACCAATCCTCCATCAATCATATTTAAAGAAATATTTGCATAAAACCTCATTTGGGCTTAAACTTTTGCAACATCAAAATTTTCGTTATTATTATTATTATTATTATTATTATTATTATTATTATTATTATTTTCTTTTCAATTAATAGTTTCCGAATTCGAAACATAACTTTGCAATCCCATTGTTTAGATACAGCAAAAGTTTCGAAGAATTCCGGTGTATATTTTACATTTTATTAAAAACTTAGCTTGTGCTTAAATTTTTGCACCGCACTGTACAATATGGACGATTACCTACCAATGCCAACTTTTAATGAATTTTCTTTTACTAACAAAACATACAGTATTTTTAACTAGCCTTACAGTTCTGATATACACACGTATATATATTAACAATGTTGCAAGAGTAACTTAGCAAATTAAATTATGTTAATTATATACAAATATAACTGTGTTTCCAATTGCAACAATAATCCATATATTTCTTATAAATGCATTTTCGCTATAGATTTATGCTTTTATTATATATCTTTCAAAAATTCATTAAAATTTACAATACACAAGTTTAAAGCTTCCGCCTATGCGGAAAATTTATATAATTATAGAAAATTATAATAGTATATATATGTATATGTATATTAAACTCTGGATAATATAGTGATCTTCTGTATTATTGTGTAATCTATGTAAGCTTTTATTTTAAACCATTTACATGAAACAATATCAATTAACTTGGATACAAAGATTTCTCACGAGTTTTATGCGAATTTTCAACAAATGCGAAACTGATTAAAACGTAATTAAAAAATATATCGTAATATACTTTAATGTTATTTAATTAAGTAAAATACTTATTGTAAATAACCAATGATTTTAATCAAAAATTTATTAGATGAACGCTAATTAAAAATTGTTTATTCCATTACGTTCAAATATGCGATTAATTTACCTGCGATACATTTTTAATTTATAAATTATCGCGAGATTAAAACTCTTTTATGTCTAATTAATCTTCTAGTGTAATTAAAAAGAAATCTATGCATTAGAAATTTTAATTAAATGTATGTTCAATTTATTTCGCAACTTTTGTATAAATTTATTCCCTTAGAAATTCTATAAAACAATTCCTTACAAATACCAAATGTTACAGATTTGTTAAACTATAATTATTTCGTTTATTCATGTTTGAGTAAATTCATCAAATTTTTGTACTAATAATAAATTAATATACAATAATTTTTTAATGTTATCTTTATTTTAAAATGAAATAGACTCAAATAATATTTGAGTGTTCTAAATAAACATAATTCCGTTAAAAATTAGCTTCACATTTATTATTATTATTATTATTATTATTATTATTAAACATTAAATAATAATGAAATTATTATTTTAACATACATACACAAATTAACTTATTTATTCATTCTGTATGTAACAGAAAAATGGTATTATAATATATTTACGCATATACAAAAGAGAATTTCAAAAACTGTTTTTCTCAGTTATATACTTTTTGAAAAAGACTACTTATTCCTCATCATTATCAAAGACTAAAGTCTATATATATTTCTACAAAGCATAAAGCATTAAAATCTTTCAACGATTGAAATTCTCTTATAAATTCTGCTACTTATCTTACACATAAGGCGTGATTTTTAAATTTACTGATAAAATTTTAGTTTTTTACAGCTATATAGAAATTTAAAATGCCTATTTCCCAAAATTTAAATTCGGAATAGAGTTCTTTTTTAATTGAGCTGTCGGCATAGTATTAATTATTTTACTGAGAGATATTAATGATTTTAATTAAGAAATTAATATTCTTATTCTGATTGTATCCTCAAATGACTTTATATTAAAATCAGTTCTGTTTCGCCATATTCTGTCACATTATTTACTTTCTGATAAATCTATTATAGTGTGAAAAGTTAAATAGTTTTTCTCACCATTATTTTTAAATTTAATCTTTCTATCCTTTACATACATAGATTTTCCTCATATTACTAAGTTGCTTTAATCAATTATAATGGCTCTTTCTCTTTTACCCTTCTTAAAGTTGATGCTTTCTTTAAACAAAACTATTTACACTTTATGAATGATATAAACTATCAATCTGCTTCTAAATTAGTAAATTCAACTCTGCCTGGAATTTTAACTCTATTAATAATAAATCTAACCTCAAATAAAATATATTAAATTAATAAATATTAAGATTCTATAATTTACAGATTTTTTTTGTGTATAAAAGACTATAAAATAAAATAAAGAAATAAACAAAAAAAACTCATGTCTAAATTTCATTTGAACCTATTATCTTTACCAGTAACTTCTTATATATATATATATCAAGTTTCTAAAATAAGGCCAAAAGATAAAAAAAAAATCCAGAGTTTTTCTCTGGTTTTCTCAGAAAATGCTAAATGCAACTTTTATAACAATCAAATTTTTGATATCCTGTTAGAATTGTTTACTAAAAAATTACAAGAAAGCACCAGACTTTTTCTTTAATAAAAAAATAAAACAAAATTGGCCAGTATCGTATAGTGTCAAAAGAAGATTTAAAATCGTTACTTCACCTTTCGATTTATCTCTCACAAATAAAATATAATTTACTTTAAACAAAATAAAAACTTGCGTTGTGTACCCATAAGAAACCCAAGGAAAAATGAAGGACAATGATGACAGCGTTGTTACTTTTATGTTACTATATTATTAAATCATAGACCTCAATGTAAACAAATTTTATACCTAAATCTTCCAATACAACTGGACCCTTCAGTACACAGACACCACAAATACATAAACAAGAATAAAAAAAAATTTTATTTCTTCTTTCAGACGGCACCTGAAAAGGAAAAACTTACCACCTCAACCTTCTTTGGGAATCGTTTATTGACCAGATTTTAAATCCTACTATCTAAGTCACAAGATTTGACTATACAACTTATTTAACTTCAATCTATGTATATTCTTTTTTTTTTTTCACAATTCCCAATCAGAAGGTTAAAGTCGCTAACTGAAGATGTCCAGTTACGATTTTATTTAATGATTTCATTTGAAAAGAATGTTCCTACAACCTTTAATATATGTATATAATCCTTGTCGTTAAACTTTCCCAACCATAAAATTCAATCTATTTTTTTTTTTTTTTTTTGAAGACAAATCAATACTAGCTACATTTATTCTATATTAAAGCCTTTCTATTAAAAAGTTATAACAGAGTTAACCAGCTCTAATTCAATATGTGTATCTATAAATTCTCATTAACAAATTCATCCTACTCCAGAATAATAAAGGTATACTATCATTACTGTACATCATTGGAACTTTAATTTTTGCCCAAATATTATCATCTTACATACTTTCTAAACAATTAGATTAACTCCTATTGGTTATCTTTCCTTTCGGCTAAATAACATAATAATTTCTAACCTAAAAATTCTCTAATGAATTAGAGAACCTATTCCAATAATTAAAAATATGTATTTAAAACGATGACTTAATTTTAGAAACTCCAACTCAAGCATATTATTATATAATCTAAAATAGTTACAAATACATGACAATAGAATCTATATAAAAAAAACAAATTCTCTTAAAATAAAAAAAATAATATTTATTTAATCATAATATCCTCCACAAGACAGAAACATATGAAAATTTGGAAAAATATTACGATCTTTTACAATGGCTGATAAACAGCTTTCCCTTCTCTTTTTTTTTTTTTTTTTTAAATAAAAAAAATAATATTTATTTAATCAAAATATCCTCCACAAGACAGAAACATATGAAAATTTGGAAATATATTACGATCTTTTACAATGGCTGATAAACAGCTTTCCCTTCTCTTTCCTTTTAAACAATTCATAAATGTAAAAATCCTAGAGTATTATACATTTTTTAGTTAAATACACTCAGTGAATAAATCATAAAAGGTTAAATAACTTACGAAGACCTTCACAGGTTGTGGCTGTCGGTCCTTTGACGAAACAGGAGTCTGGCTATCAGGACTAAGGGCTTTAGTAACTCAACGCTGGGGCTTGCCTTGATACGAACAAGGATTTGTAGGCGACTTGGTGAGTATGCTGAAGAGCGAAGGGCTCCTTCACGCAGTTGATTATCGGCTGGGGCTTACGGCAACCTAGTGAATATGCTGACCGAAGCAGTGCTCCTTCACGCAGTTGATTATCGGCTGGGGCTTACGGCAACCCAGTGCGAAGGCTACTAACATGCTGACGATGGTTTTAAAGCCGCCCCATCTCCCACCTCAAAAAAAGGTCTTCATTGATGGGGTAGTCGGCTAGGTAATTCCATATAAAATATTACTTGATGCCTGCTAGGGGTGGCTGGCTTCCACCGGCGAAAAGGAATCTGGATCCCTGAATACTTCCCGTAGACTCCAGACTTCGGGGTTAGCCGAGAAGCTGTACCGGTTAGTGTTCCGCGCACCTGTAGGTTCTCCCGGCACCGTTCATTCTTTTCTTCCTAATAGAGGAGAGGACGATTCGATGATGTTGCTTCCTTTCTCACCCCAACCGTTCTGTCAATTTCCACTGGCCGAAGGGGGCCCTCTGTACCGGAGCCCCCCGAGCCGTAGCTCTTTATGCTAGCTTGGTCTTGCCTCCAATGCCTCTATTTTTTTTCTCAAAAAGCCTAGAACTAGATCTCGAGTGTTGCCAACCCGCCTATCTACAATTATTCGTTGCCCAATGAGAAATAATATAGTCTAAACCCCTCCTAGACTCGAAATTCGTAACGTGCCCCATTGGTTAGAGGCAGGCCCCTGCTTGGGGCGTATCTAAATTCACCCCACACTGAAGAAATAAAAAAAAACATTTCTCCGATCCCCCGAGTCGCGGAGGGAAAGGACATATGGCCAATCTCCCAAAATTCCAGTCTTGAACCTTGTTTGAACTCGCCAGATTTTCAGACATACCCTTGTCATAGACACGAATTTATGTCATCCTCAGAAACATAAAAAGTTTAAAGTTACTCCTCTCCACACATGAACTTCGGCCTTTCACAGGCCAGATACATTTTTTTTGAGTCGTCAACCGCTCAGTTTCCCGGTAAAAGAGAACACACAAAGTGTTTTTCCAGAAAGTTAGAGAGAAGCCTAATAAACAATCACTCAACAACACCTGGAAAAGTCAGTCTGCCCCAAAACATCTTGTTTTCCGAGAAGAAGAAAAAAAATGAGAAAATTCTTAAGTGCCGCTACCTACAGCCAAGGCAGGAAAAACTTGAGTTTTTATAAACTTTTAAAAGAGTATATATAAGTTTTTAAATAAAAATTTAAACCGTTCGTGTAACATTTAACTTTTTCTTTTATAATTGATAAATTTTAAATAATATAGTTTTCTGAGCAAAGGGTCTGAAAAATATAGTTTTTGTAAAAATAAACAAGTTTCTGAATAAAGTAAAAAAAAAAGGAAACAGTTCCAGTGAAATTTAAATTCTTGTAATAATATAAAAGTTTTGAATAAAAATGAAAATAAAATATTACAAAAGATGAAAATAAAATATTAAAAAAAAAATAATAATATTTATTTAATCATAATATCCTCCACAAGACAGAAACATATGAAAATTTGGAAATATATTACGATCTTTTACAATGGCTGATAAACAGCTTTCCCTTCTCTTTCCTTTTAAACAATTCATAAATGTAAAAATCCTAGAGTATTATACATTTTTTAGTTAAATACATTTAGTGAATAAATCATAAAAGGTTAAATAACTTACGAAGACCTTCACAGGTTGTGGCTGTCGGTCCTTTGACGAAACAGGAGTCTGGCTATCAGGACTAAGGGCTTTAGTAACTCAACGCTGGGGCTTGCCTTGATACGAACAAGGATTTGTAGGCGACTTGGTGAGTATGCTGAAGAGCGAAGGGCTCCTTCACGCAGTTGATTATCGGCTGGGGCTTACGGCAACCTAGTGAATATGCTGACCGAAGCAGTGCTCCTTCACGCAGTTGATTATCGGCTGGGGCTTACGGCAACCCAGTGCGAAGGCTACTAACATGCTGACGATGGTTTTAAAGCCGCCCCATCTCCCACCTCAAAAAAAGGTCTTCATTGATGGGGTAGTCGGCTAGGTAATTCCATATAAAATATTACTTGATGCCTGCTAGGGGTGGCTGGCTTCCACCGGCGAAAAGGAATCTGGATCCCTGAATACTTCCCGTAGACTCCAGACTTCGGGGTTAGCCGAGAAGCTGTACCGGTTAGTGTTCCGCGCACCTGTAGGTTCTCCCGGCACCGTTCATTCTTTTCTTCCTAATAGAGGAGAGGACGATTCGATGATGTTGCTTCCTTTCTCACCCCAACCGTTCTGTCAATTTCCACTGGCCGAAGGGGGCCCTCTGTACCGGAGCCCCCCGAGCCGTAGCTCTTTATGCTAGCTTGGTCTTGCCTCCAATGCCTCTATTTTTTTTCTCAAAAAGCCTAGAACTAGATCTCGAGTGTTGCCAACCCGCCTTTCTACAATTATTCGTTGCCCAATGAGAAATAATATAGTCTAAACCCCTCCTAGACTCGAAATTCGTAACGTGCCCCATTGGTTAGAGGCAGGCCCCTGCTTGGGGCGTATCTAAATTCACCCCACACTGAAGAAATAAAAAAAACATTTTCTCCGATCCCCCGAGTCGCGGAGGGAAAGGACATATGGCCAATCTCCCAAAATTCCAGTCTTGAACCTTGTTTGAACTCGACAGATTTTCAGACATACCCTTGTCATAGACACGAATTTATGTCATCCTCAGAAACATAAAAAGTTTAAAGTTACTCCTCTCCACACATGAACTTCGGCCTTTCACAGGCCAGATAGCATTTTTTTGAGTCGTCAACCGCTCAGTTTCCCGGTAAAAGAGAACACACAAAGTGTTTTTCCAGAAAGTTAGAGAGAAGCCTAATAAACAATCACTCAACAACACCTGGAAAAGTCAGTCTGCCCCAAAACATCTTGTTTTCCGAGAAGAAGAAAAAAAATGAGAAAATTCTTAAGTGCCGCTACCTACAGCCAAGGCAGGAAAAACTTGAGTTTTTATAAACTTTTAAAAGAGTATATATAAGTTTTTAAATAAAAATTTAAACCGTTCGTGTAACATTTAACTTTTTCTTTTATAATTGATAAATTTTAAATAATATAGTTTTCTGAGCAAAGGGTCTGAAAAATATAGTTTTTGTAAAAATAAACAAGTTTCTGAATAAAGTAAAAAAAAAGGAAACAGTTCCAGTGAAATTTAAATTCTTGTAATAATATAAAAGTTTTGAATAAAAATGAAAATAAAATATTACAAGAGATGAAAATAAAATATTAAAATTTAAAATATTAGCAAAAATTTAAAATATTAACATTTAAGAAATACAGTTTTTGTAGGAAACCGAAATCCATCTTAACAATCACTATTAAAATTTAAAATATTAGCAAAAATTTAAAATATTAACATTTAAGAAATACAGTTTTTGTAGGAAACCGAAATCCATCTTAACAATCACCCTCCCTTTTATGTTAAAAAAAAATAAATTTATTTATTTTTTTTTTTTTTTAAGTGTGCAAAAATCCATAAATTTTTCTGAAGGAAAAGAAGAGAATGTTAAAGTGTCCCAGACGAAAGTATAAATCAAACGCCGATCCCTACGCCGCCTGGAGCAAACGAACACTCATCTTACTAGATAACTCAAATCCGGCCGGGTACCTGAGATTCTAGTCCTTCTCTACAAAAGGCTAAGTTCCCGAAATTATAATTGCATTCAATATACTACAAGTAGCCTCTTTTAATAAGTATATTCCTCACATAATGTCTAAATTAGTTTTTGAGTGATATATAAAGTAATCCGGAACGAAAAACAAGAAGCGAAAGCCACGATATCTACCCCGTAGCGATGTAAACAAAACAACAGCTGTTTATCCCCTCCTCTCTGGGAGATCTATCTCAGACGAGTTTTTTCTCTCCTCATCCTTCCACGGTACCAATCAATCGAACCGCGAAGAACCCTACGCAGTTTCTCCTCTCCTGAGCCAACGGCTGTCAATCACTCCGTCTGACGAACCGATGAGAACGTTTTTCCCTCCAGTTCATGAGTCCTCTCACTCCAACTCTTGCTGAAGCGGTGATGTAAACATTTCCAAAAAAAAAAAACTAAATTACCCGCTTTACGAAAAACGGACTAGACATTTTTGGGATTGAACTTTTCCTAGACAAATAAGGGTTAGTAATCTAATTTATCGGACCGAGCCACAACAGGAAAAGCCTTTTACAGATTATGCGTTTAATATGAATAAGAAAATAATTGGACATCACAATAAGTAATACACTATATATGCATGTATAATGATGCTACATAGATTTGTTTTGGCCCACCGGTGGGCATAAGTTTACATATAATTAAATATAAACATAAAATTAATATAAAAATAATAAATGATAAAATATAAGGAATAATAGACGATATAAGTTGGTAGGTATATAGATACACAGAAATAAGTAACACATATTAGTAGTTAAATATAAACAAATACTTAGTGACATCCAAAAACAACAAAAAAAAATTTTTCAAATAAACCAGGGCGGTTGGTTAACCTCTCCTTGCAATGGGATTACACTCGCAAAACCAATATAACAAGAAAAAGTCCATTGTATATATGATAAAAAACCGTCTGAGGTAAGAATTTTCTCTCTCACTCTCTCTTTCTCACTCTAACTGAGTGTGGACAAGTAAATAAGTCCATTTTAACATTTTATAGCATTTAACATTTATAATCACGTAGTTCCTGCATTATACTGCAGTGCAATGAAAAGAAAAAAAATTTATTCTCACCGCCCCTTTTCTTTTTTTTTTTTTTTTTGAAACCCACATCGAATGAAATAGTTAAATATAAACAATGGCTCAAACAGGACAGGCTTGCATAAAAATGCTTACATTTTCCCTAAGAAACTCCATCGAAAACTGCTAAGTTTTTCACTTCGCATCCAAAGAATACAATAAACAGTATCATAATTTGCCCTAACTTAGCTTTTTGCTATCCTGACAAAACCAAAACAAATAAAATAAAAAGTTTTTCTTACATTTTTTTTTTGTAAGTATATAAATGCGAGAAAAGTAAAAAAAATGACAGTTTCCTTCAACATTTCTGGTATTTAAAAAAAAATACAAATATAAGACTTGAGTGTTTACATATACTAACACATAACATATCAAAATAAAGGTTATATAAATAAAAAAAAATTTATTTACAAAAATTTTATATACAAAATTCACTTTCGCTTCCTAAGTGAGTATTGGTGTGTGGGGATTTTTGACGCAGTTTTTAAATTAACTCTAGACCTTTTCACTTTTGACTGGTCTGGCATATGCGAGAAATCTAGTTCGGCTTGGCTGACAGTTGGAGAGACCGACCTTTGTTTAATCTCTTGGGAGGGTAAAGGATATAAGGGATTTGAACCCGGCACTTCCTCATTTTCCGCTTCACTAACTGTAGGCGAGACAGATTTTTGTTTAAACATCTGGGAAGTATGGCTGGGAATCGAACCTGTCACTTCCTCATTTTCCGATTCACTAACCGTAGGCGAGAAGTCTAGAGGCCTAAACACCTGGGAAGGTAGAGTATGACTGGGAATCGTACCTGTCACCTGCCCATCCAGTGTCCTATGAGGGGAATTTAACTCGAAAACAGTGTTAAAACCTGGCTGACCCTGAGAACTGTGAATAACCTGAGAATCACTTTCTGGTGGACCAACAAAATCTATGAGAAATCGTTTTCTTCTCTTTTCTTTTCTCGCCAACCTATACATTTCCCAAATATCCTCCACTACTGGATGTAGGTCTCCATTAACTTGTACCTGTGGTGTTGTAATGTTTTCTGTCAGTTCATTCTCTATACTATCTAAGACAGGGAATACGGGTTTAATTTCTATTTTCGATAATCTGTCAACATGCACAATTTGAACATTGTTTGGATTTTTCACTTCCTGTATCTCATAATTTACAAAACCTAGTTTTCTAATAACACGAAAAGGACCTGAGTTCTTCTTGTTAAATTTTTTACAAAGGCCTGGTTTAATTGCTGGAGTATACAGCATCACAAGATCTCCTACCTTTAAATGTTTATCAACAGCAAACTTTTTCCTATAACTTTCTTGACTTTCAGCAGATTTTTCTATTAATTGTTTGGTTTGTAAGAATGTATGTTTTAGAGAGGGAATTAGTTGTTCACAGTATGAAGAGCAGTCATTATAATTAATAGGTTCTTTTTGACAGAAAATATTATAAGGAAGTTGAATATCTCTGCCGTATGTAACAAAAAAGGGTGTTTCATTAATTGTGGAATGTATACCTGACCTCATAGCTAAAAGTACAAATTTTAATTTATCATCCCAGTCATTGTGATTATTATTTACTAAGTGAGCGAGTGCATTATTCATAGTTGCATGCTGGCGTTCAACTTTAGAATTGCTCTGTGGGTGGTAACTGGAAGTGTGTCGGTGAGTAATTTGCAATTTACTGTATACCTGTGATATTGCTTCGCTCATGTAATTTTTACCTTTATCAGTAATTATTTTTGTGGGTGCCCCATGTCTTGAGATAAAGTCGGCCAAGGTTTCTGCCAACGTATCAGAGGTGATGTTTTGTACTGCATAGGCTTCTGGCCATTTACTAAAACTGTCAACATAACTTACAATATATTTATTTCCCTTTTCAGTAATGGGATAAGGACCACAGATATCAGAGTGTATGGTATCAAACGGTTTATTTGGAATTTCTAATCTCTGGAGCTCAGCTAATTTTTTAGGTTTGTGTGCTCTAAACTCTAAGCAAGATTGACAGGAAGCCACTAGTCTTTTAACGTCTGAATACATCCCTTTCCAGAAATAATTATTTTTTATCCTAAAAAATGTTTTGTAAAAACCAGCATGACATGCTACTGGAGATTCGTGTGTCATATGAAAAACCTTTGGCACAAGCGCTTTAGGCAAAACAATTCTTTCTCCTTTTTCCTTTTTGTGAATTGGGTTAATTTTTTCGCACACAATAACTTCATTATTTACTGAAAATGTATAATTTTTAGGCGCAATAGGTAAGCCTTTACACAATCTAGCACTAACATATTTACAAAAATTATCTTGACTTTGAGCGCGCCTGATTTCCTCTAAAAACTCTACATTACTTAAGGTGTGAATTTCTTGATTGACATTTTCCAGTGCATTACAGTCTATGGTAGGGTTATTCTCAACTTGTAGATCATGGTCAATAAACCTCGACAAAAAGTCTGCTACGGAATTACACTTTCCTTTTATATGTTTGGCGACAAATTCAAATTCGCTTAAAGCACATAACCATCTAGCAATTCGAGATGTGGGGTCTCTAAGTTTTAAAGCATACGTGAGGGCCGCGTGGTCAGTGTAAATAATGAATTTTCGATGGAAAATGTAACATTTGAAATACTGAGTTGCCCAAACTAGGGCCAACAGTTCTCTATCAGTGGCCGAATACTTTTTCTCAACCTCTTTTAATTTTCTACTAGCAAATGCTACAGGGTGTGGAAAACCTGAGTTGTCATACTGACATAAAACTGCCCCCATGGCTTCTGCTGAACTGTCTGTATACAAAATAAAATCTTTTTTCATGTCGGGAAGTAACAAAGAAGGAATTTTAGCAATTTCATTTTTCATATCTAAAAATTCTCGTTCAGCTTTGTCTGTCCATTGAAATTTAGTCTTTTCTTTTGTCAAATTAGTTAAGTTTATTGTTCTTTTCGAATAATCACTTATATGCCTTCTGTAAAATCCCACAGATCCCAGAAAAGATCTAACTTGTTTTCTGTTTACAGGCCGCTTAATTTTACTTATTACCTCAACATTTTTGTTAGCAGGAAAAATTTCACCATTTTTAATGTTAAACCCAAGAAATGTTATTTGAGATTTAAAAAAATGGCATTTGGAGGGCTTTAAACGTAAATTATGGGTTCTTAACCTATCAAAAACTAAATTTAATTTTTCAAAATGGGATTTTATGTCTTTAGAAGCGACGCAGATGTCATCTATATAAATTAGAATGTTTAAATGCTGTAAGTCACTTAGAATAAAATTCATTAATCTTTGGAATGCTGCGGGGGAAGATTTTAAACCGAATGGACTTCTGGTCCATTGTAATAGCTTATCGTGCGTCACAATTGCCGTAATATGCTGCTGATTTTCAGGTATCTTTTGTTGAAAAAATCCACTAGTAAGATCTAAAGTGGAGAAATATTTGGCGCCTGCCAAAGAGTCTATAGTTTCAGAGATATTAGGGATAGGGTAATTGTCACTAACTATTTTATTATTTAATTTCCTGAAATCACATGCTAGCCTAAATGAACCGTCCGCCTTCTTAACTAAAATAATAGGGGATGCATACGGGGAATTAGATGGCACAAGAATTTTTGCTTCGATGAGTGTATTTATTTGTTTATTCATCTCCTCTCTTAAGTTGTAGGGAACTCTATAGGGAGAACTCCTAACAGGGGTGTCATCACTTAAATTTATGTTGTGCATAACAGTGTCACACCCTGGTAAATCAAGTACTGAGGCAGCAAAAACATCCGAGTTCTTTTGTAAAAATTTTTGTACCTGCTCTTTTAAATTTTCATCTAAGTGATCTAATTTAAACTCGGTGTCCCATTGCAAATTTATGTTTTCCAACGCTCCAATTTCTGTCACTTCCCCAAAGTTTACTTGGGGCTTTGACTCTTCCTCCCCAATTTCCTCTAAGAACCCAAGTTGACAATTTTTATTTAAATGAAAAGGTTGTTCTGTTAAATTTAAAACCTTTACATACAACTTATTAGGGTTATTTAGGCAAACTGTATGACTAATGACAATGGAATAAGAGATAAATTTATGAGGGTAAATAAACACATTTTTGGAACTAGAATTGTTCATGTTTCTTACTTTTACAGGTATTACTGATTCTGAGAGAGAAGGAATAATTTTTTTTGTTTTTGCATATATAGGGATAGGGTTGAGCATTGCAGTGCCAAAATTAACAGACTGGTCTTGTTGAGACCCAAACAAAATTTCAAAATTATCTCCAGTAAGTGTTTTGTTTTTGAAATCTACTTTAATATTGTATTTATTAAGCCAAGGTATCCCTAAAATAACTTGAAAACTTGGAGATAGAGAGCCATCACATATAGCAAAAATGTCAGAAAATTCCGTTTTTCCTAATTTAAACTGTAGCTCTGCCTTATTTCTTAAGGTAACTTCACCGCCTAAAAGTGTTCTGAGATTTGTTGAACAAATCTGTTTACTTATTCCCCTAATTTTTTTTACAATATTACTAGCTATCAAATTGCAGGAACACCCAGAATCAATTAACACATTATGATGTTCACCTTTATAGAAAAATTATAATATAGGCAGTTTATTTACAAAAGATTTGTTCCAACCTGAATAGAAATATTCAGTATTTTGAGGTATTTGTGTTGAAGGTGCCAGATTCCAAGCCTCTACCTCCCTAGGTGAGATCCCCTCTAGTTTAAAGGTTTGTTTTCATTGTGGGCACTATTTGGCAATCTTTCAGTGCCTACCTGAGCACCTCCCCTACCCTGGGAACGATATCCGCTTCTGAAAGTATAATTTTGAGAATTTTGGGCTGAGTTCCTACTCTGTTGAACATCTTTCTGTCTCTTTAAACATTCGCTCTTGTAATGGCCGGCCTTACCACAATAATAACATACAATATCTTTTTTAGATTTCGGAGGTGGTCGTTCATCTCTCCTACTCTCAAGGCTTTGGACTTTTGAGGATAGCTGTGACACTTGTACTGATAAATCAGCAATAAGATTCGCTAGAGTCTGGTGAGGAGCTGCTGACCTATCCTGGGTCGCTACTTGAGCCGCACAGGCCATCTCAGCTCCATAGCCGCTTGAGCTAGAGACTTGCTGGGGGCTAACCGAAAGAAAAGCTTCCTCTTCTGCGAGCGCAATGCGTTCGACTTCTTCAACCGTAGTAGGGGACCTAGCTATAACTCCTTTTCTTATTTCTGGCCTCAGGTTCTTTAGTAAAAGAGCAAGAAGCCACTCTCTTTCGGTTTGCGCTAAATTTTCGGGGGGGATTTTCTGCGCCTCTAGAGCCCTTCTAGCCCTAACTTTTGCCTTAGCCATAAAATCTGCCACCGACATGTCGGGTAACTGTACAAAGGACCAAAAATCGTGTATCATTTTGTGCAAATCCTCCTTTGCCCCGAACCTATCTCTCAATAATTTTTCTAAATCGCCGAAATCTTTAACATGCATCTTGTGGTCCCTGTACAGCTGCTGTGCTGTCCCTGCCAAGCGCTGAGTAGCAGCGAAGAAAAGCTCTTCCTGTTTCCATCCTAGGAAACGAGCAAACTCGTGAAATTTTGAAAAGAATTCGCCGACAGAAAAAGAGGGATCTCTCCCTGTAAAAACTGGGATGAAAGAGAGATTATCCAAGAGGAGTGCTCTTCTCTGGCACTGCGCGTTTCCCCCCCCCCCCCCCCCCACTGCCAGTGCAGCACTCGAATTTTGACCTTGCGAAAAGAGGGACTCATTTTGGAGTACACTACCTCCCAGCTCTGAATCCACTTGCGTTTCTTTACTACTGGACCCTGTCATTTTATTAATTTATCAGTACAATCTATTTATTCTAATTTTATTTTAGCCAGATGTTATCAAAAAAAATTTATCCACTCCCTTTAATTCTTTTTTTTTTTTTTTGAAATAAAAGTCTAGAAAATTTCTAAATGACGCATATAATTAAAGATAGTTTAGTAAAATCTTAGCATTTAAACAGTTTACTGGGTATAAATTATCAAATCGTGTTTACCCCCTTTTTTTTTTTTAAATTTTTTAATAAAAACAGACTGAAAAAAAATATTTTGTTATCATTAATTTTGGATCAAATTATATATATATAGGGGGGCTAAGTAAATAAAAAAAAATATCCCAACAAAACATTTACTGATGGGGACGTTATGGCCTATAGCTGGCATCCTGCAGTTGCCATCAGTTGCAGGTTGCCTTGGGTAGATTAAGCAGCGGGCCGTTTGTGGCTGCCAGCAACAATGGTTGCCGTCAGCGAAAATAGTGGTTGCCCAGAAGTGGAACAACAAAGCTGGCCTTATGCAAGCTAAATGCACATGGCCAAAAGCATGTTTGTCTCATTGTGGCCTCAATCCACAGGATGTTCTGACGAACCAACTCTGGCAAAATAACCGCATATAAAAGAGGGCGCTGCGGTTAAACTTCCGTTGATTTGAATTCCCTCGCATTTCACACATTTCATAATGTTTATTGCTCAGCAAGGACGTTACCTCTCATAAATGGATATATATAATAGGAACAATGCGATAGTAACACATATAGTAGTAAGTAATTCAATATTTAATTTGATTTTCTATTGATGTTTAAATATTATTTTTAAAAGTTCTTTATTCTAAGACTGTGATTAGAATTCGGGATTTCTAAAACAATGTAGTATCAATTTAATCTATTTTCATTAAAAAAAAAAAAATAATAATTCAAATCTTTTTTTTTTTTTTTTTTTTTCCCCAAGCAAATGTTTTTGCATATGCATTATATACTTTTAAAAGAAAAGGAATAGATATGTTTTTCTTTACAAGCGTTAAAATTGCAATAATGTTTTTTAACTTTATTTAAGATAAACAAATATAATTTTATTTTTTATGTGAATGTAATAGAAATATTTATAATATAAATATTTTGATTTAAGCATGCGATACTGAAAATATATCATAAATAAACAGCTCTAAAAAAGATTTGTCTGTTAAATTATTTCTTTAAACGAATTTTAATAATAAAATATATATTTCTGTCTACATTCTGTAACAATTTAAATTGGCAATTTTTTTCTTTTTAATTCAGGTTGTGTTTGTTAAATTTCTTTTTTGTGAGTCGAATT
>CAWVNO010000989.1:0-32500 GCA_963930645.1 Salticus scenicus | reverse complement strand
TTTTTTTTTTTTTTTTTTTTTTTTACAGGGAAACAAATATTAACAAGTATTATACCCTATGGCTAATTTCCTAAAGTGCATTAAGTTATTTAAAAAAGAATGAAACCGATATAGGTTTTCTTAATTTTTTACAGTATAGTTTTTACTGAAAATTACAGCTTCCCAATTATAGATATATACGTCTATATATGTGGTGGATTTAAGAGGGGGCTAGGGGGCTAAAGCCCCCCTCCCCGCCCCCCAAAAAAACACTGACATCCACAATTGAATATTGCAGTTGTAAATTTTTTATTGGTCTAGAATAAGACTGAAAAATCTTAGCCTCCTCGAAAAGTCAAGTTCTGGATCCGCCACTGGTCTATATATTTCAATTATATCCCTTATTTGAAAATAATGTAACATAGAGAATTATTATTATTATTTTTTTTTTTTAAGTAAATTTATAAGATTTTTTCTTTCTTTCTTTTTTTTTTTTTTTTTTTTTTTAAGAAAACTTATCAAGTGATTTCTTTCCCCTTGTACTAGAAATCCTGAATTTATAATTACAGTCTTAGAATAAAAAACTTCTAAAAATAATACATAAAAAAAAAGGAAGGAAAATCAAAATGAATACTGAATGCATAGCAAACAGCATTGATAAAATTAAGGATATCATAAATAAATAAATAAAAACAATAATTATTAAAAAAAAAAAAAAAGCCATAAACAAACCGCTGCTGGCCCATTAATGAGAAAATGCAAAGGGTCAATGAAAGCTGCCGGCAGTAATATGAATATTTTATGTTTGCCACAGCTGGTCCACTGAAGGTTGCCAGCAATAATACTAAAAAATTATGGTTGCCATCAGGTGGCCCAACACTGGCCCACTAACAACTTCTTGCCTAATGTTCGTTGCCACCAGTGGCCCACAACCTATTTTCAACCGACAGCTAGTTGCCAGCAATGACCCATCACTGGTCCACTGACTTATTCCAATCGTACGGCAGGCTGCCAGCAGTGGATCGGTCGAATGCGGCCACCTGATGGCCGGCGTAACATATTCCCTTTGGCACCTTAACTTTTGCCACCAACGGGCCAGCAGCTGTTATTGTTGGCAACCAACACTTGGCCTCGTGTTGGCCATCATCCCAGGTTTTGCTGGGATATAACGAGAGAGAGAAAAAGAAAAAAAAAATCTATCCTTCCCTTGAGGGGAAACTTCAAATGCAAGGAGAGGGCAATACCAAAATTAATTATATTGTTAGAAAGAATTAATACATTGGGTATAAATATACTTCTATAAAAAAATCAATAAAAGCACAAAACACAATAATAAAAGAAAAATAATTTCAACGAATAGAACAATGAAAAAAAGGTTATTTTCCCCAAAGAGGATTTTTATATATAATTTTGATACATACTATACTGCAAATTAATAATATTAAGCATCACAATTAAAAAGAATCTTTTCTATCCCGCAATAACTATTATCTGAGATCCTGGACTCACGGCGCCAGATATTATGGTGTGAAAAGTTAAATAGTTTTTCTCACCATTATTTTTAAATTTAATCTTTCTATCCTTTACATACATAGATTTTCCTCATATTACTAAGTTGCTTTAATCAATTATAATGGCTCTTTCTCTTTTACCCTTCTTAAAGTTGATGCTTTCTTTAAACAAAACTATTTACACTTTATGAATGATATAAACTATCAATCTGCTTCTAAATTAGTAAATTCAACTCTGCCTGGAATTTTAACTCTATTAATAATAAATCTAACCTCAAATAAAATATATTAAATTAATAAATATTAAGATTCTATAATTTACAGATTTTTTTTGTGTATAAAAGACTATAAAATAAAATAAAGAAATAAACAAAAAAAACTCATGTCTAAATTTCATTTGAACCTATTATCTTTACCAGTAACTTCTTATATATATATATATCAAGTTTCTAAAATAAGGCCAAAAGATAAAAAAAAAAATCCAGAGTTTTTCTCTGGTTTTCTCAGAAAATGCTAAATGCAACTTTTATAACAATCAAATTTTTGATATCCTGTTAGAATTGTTTACTAAAAAATTACAAGAAAGCACCAGACTTTTTCTTTAATAAAAGAATAAAACAAAATTGGCCAGTATCGTATAGTGTCAAAAGAAGATTTAAAATCGTTACTTCACCTTTCGATTTATCTCTCACAAATAAAATATAATTTACTTTAAACAAAATAAAAACTTGCGTTGTGTATCCATAAGAAACCCAAGTAAAAATGAAGGACAATGATGACAGCGTTGTTACTTTTATGTTACTATATTATTAAATCATAGACCTCAATGTAAACAAATTTTATACCTAAATCTTCCAATACCACTGGACCCTTCAGTACACAGACACCACAAATACATAAACAAGAATAAAAAAAAAAATTTATTTCTTCTTTCAGACGGCACCTGAAAAGGAAAAACTTACCACCTCAACCTTCTTTGGGAATCGTTTATTGACCAGATTTTAAATCCTACTATCTAAGTCACAAGATTTGACTATACAACTTATTTAACTTCAATCTATATATATTCTTTTTTTTTTTCACAATTCCCAATCAGAAGGTTAAAGTCGCTAACTGAAGATGTCCAGTTACGATTTTATTTAATGATTTCATTTGAAAAGAATGTTCCTACAACCTTTAATATATGTATATAATCCTTGTCGTTAAACTTTCCCAACCATAAAATTCAATCTATTTTTTTTTGAAGACAAATCAATACTAGCTACATTTATTCTATATTAAAGCCTTTCTATTAAAAAGTTATAACAGAGTTAACCAGCTCTAACTCAATATGTGTATCTATAAATTCTCATTAACAAATTCATCCTACTCCAGAATAATAAAGGTATACTATCATCACTGTACATCATTGGAACTTTAATTTTTGCCCAAATATTATCATCTTACATACTTTCTAAACAATTAGATTAACTCCTATTGGTTATCTTTCCTTTCGGCTAATTAACATAATAATTTCTAACCTAAAAATTCTCTAATGAATTAGAGAACCTATTCCAATAATTAAAAATATGTATTTAAAACGATGACTTAATTTTAGAAACTCCAACTCAAGCATATTATTATATAATCTAAAATAGTTACAAATACATGACAATAGAATCTATATAAAAAAAACAAATTCTCTTAAAATAAAAAAAATAATATTTATTTAATCATAACATCCTCCACAAGACAGAAACATATGAAAATTTGGAAAAATATTACGATCTTTTACAATGGCTGATAAACAGCTTTCCCTTCTCTTTTTTTTTTTTTTTTTTTTTTTTTTAAACAAAAAAAATAATATTTATTTAATCATAATATCCTCCACAAGACAGAAACATATGAAAATTTGGAAATATATTACGATCTTTTACAATGGCTGATAAACAGCTTTCCCTTCTCTTTCCTTTTAAACAATTCATAAATGTAAAAATCCTAGAGTATTATACATTTTTTAGTTAAATACACTCAGTGAATAAATCATAAAAGGTTAAATAACTTACGAAGACCTTCACAGGTTGTGGCTGTCGGTCCTTTGACGAAACAGGAGTCTGGCTATCAGGACTAAGGGCTTTAGTAACTCAACGCTGGGGCTTGCCTTGATACGAACAAGGATTTGTAGGCGACTTGGTGAGTATGCTGAAGAGCGAAGGGCTCCTTCACGCAGTTGATTATCGGCTGGGGCTTACGGCAACCTAGTGAATATGCTGACCGAAGCAGTGCTCCTTCACGCAGTTGATTATCGGCTGGGGCTTACGGCAACCCAGTGCGAAGGCTACTAACATGCTGACGATGGTTTTAAAGCCGCCCCATCTCCCACCTCAAAAAAAGGTCTTCATTGATGGGGTAGTCGGCTAGGTAATTCCATATAAAATATTACTTGATGCCTGCTAGGGGTGGCTGGCTTCCACCGGCGAAAAGGAATCTGGATCCCTGAATACTTCCCGTAGACTCCAGACTTCGGGGTTAGCCGAGAAGCTGTACCGGTTAGTGTTCCGCGCACCTGTAGGTTCTCCCGGCACCGTTCATTCTTTTCTTCCTAATAGAGGAGAGGACGATTCGATGATGTTGCTTCCTTTCTCACCCCAACCGTTCTGTCAATTTCCACTGGCCGAAGGGGGCCCTCTGTACCGGAGCCCCTCGAGCCGTAGCTCTTTATGCTAGCTTGGTCTTGCCTCCAATGCCTCTATTTTTTTTCTCAAAAAGCCTAGAACTAGATCTCGAGTGTTGCCAACCCGCCTTTCTACAATTATTCGTTGCCCAATGAGAAATAATATAGTCTAAACCCCTCCTAGACTCGAAATTCGTAACGTGCCCCATTGGTTAGAGGCAGGCCCCTGCTTGGGGCGTATCTAAATTCACCCCACACTGAAGAAATAAAAAAAAACATTTTCTCCGATCCCCCGAGTCGCGGAGGGAAAGGACATATGGCCAATCTCCCAAAATTCCAGTCTTGAACCTTGTTTGAACTCGCCAGATTTTCAGACATACCCTTGTCATAGACACGAATTTATGTCATCCTCAGAAACATAAAAAGTTTAAAGTTACTCCTCTCCACACATGAACTTCGGCCTTTCACAGGCCAGATAGCATTTTTTTGAGTCGTCAACCGCTCAGTTTCCCGGTAAAAGAGAACACACAAAGTGTTTTTCCAGAAAGTTAGAGAGAAGCCTAATAAACAATCACTCAACAACACCTGGAAAAGTCAGTCTGCCCCAAAACATCTTGTTTTCCGAGAAGAAGAAAAAAAATGAGAAAATTCTTAAGTGCCGCTACCTACAGCCAAGGCAGGAAAAACTTGAGTTTTTATAAACTTTTAAAAGAGTATATATAAGTTTTTAAATAAAAATTTAAACCGTTCGTGTAACATTTAACTTTTTCTTTTATAATTGATAAATTTTAAATAATATAGTTTTCTGAGCAAAGGGTCTGAAAAATATAGTTTTTGTAAAAATAAACAAGTTTCTGAATAAAGTAAAAAAAAAAGGAAACAGTTCCAGTGAAGTTTAAATTCTTGTAATAATATAAAAGTTTTGAATAAAAATGAAAATAAAATATTACAAAAGATGAAAATAAAATATTAAAATTTAAAATATTAGCAAAAATTTAAAATATTAACATTTAAGAAATACAGTTTTTGTAGGAAACCGAAATCCATCTTAACAAATCTTTACCTCTCAAAAATCCTTAAGTGATGTTATAAAAATAAAATAAAATAAAACTATAAATGTTTTAAAACATATAGTTAAAAAAAAAATGCTTTATTTGTTTAATTAGGAGAATGTTTTACATGTATTAAATTCGATTACCTTAAAACAATGTTTTATAAATGAGGCAATTTGACATCATTTCGTTTGTAGATTTCGTAATATCATGAAAAATGACGCTTTTGTAAACCTATTGTCATTAAACGTATTGTTATTTCATTTTGTTCGTCCGGTACAAATCTTGCAATCGATTTTTAACTAACTTCCCTACTAGCTAGACATTTGAAACTTTCAGAATAGCTCAGAACCGGATGACAACGTAATATCTCGAAGCCCGATTTTCAAATTTTTGATTAGTTTTCTTTTAATTAATTAAAATATGAAAATAATTACCTCCTAATAGCTTTAAAAATAGCCGTTAACATATTAGCTATAATTTAATTGTTACCAAAAATAAATAAATAAATAAGTAAGTAAAATAAAATAAAATAACGAGTTCATTTTCTTTCGACATAAAAATAAATATATTTAATTAATGGTGAACGTTAAAAAATTGTAAAAAGTTAAATTATGCATCTCACAAAAATTAATGTCATTATCACTTTAAACAATTTCTGCACATTGATAAAGTGCTAATCTAGTTCTCTAGCTATAATCCGACAGAAAATTTAAAAACAGTTTTTTTTATCTTATAATTATTTTTTAATTTATTTTAGTTTATTATTCTTACTATTATTCTTATTTGATTATTTGACTGAAATCGTAATATTTGTTATTTATTTATTTATTTTTAAAATTTTCATGTTTAGATTAGGTATAGTTAAATTGTGAATGCATTAGAAAATTGCCTGGATTTTAATAAGATTATTAACATTAAGATGTATTCTCTATTTACTATTTTGAAAGGGATTAATGCAACGATGAATTTTAGGATTTTGCTATGTATTCAACGAGAAAACTCTAATTGGAACTAATGCTTCAAATTTTAGAATTTTATAATGGATTATACCTCGTGTGAATGCTTTACCTCCGCGTAAATGAATTTGTAGCTATATATCATTTCAGACAGCTTTTACATTGTTAATAATATGGTAATAAAACTTTCAAATCTGATATTTTAAGTTAATACATTGTGTTATGTAACACGGCATGTGCTGTGCACAAAACAGTCCACAGAACCTTTAATCCTTTTGGCTGTAACACAAAACCCTTTTATTTAATGGGGTCAAATATTAGATCGTGTGCGAACATTGAATTAAAACATGCAATAGGAAGGCGTTGTGATATTTTTTTTTTTTTTCAAAAACTTACATGTAAAATATTAATTAAGCAAAATTATGTAAAAAAGTAATTAATTAAATTAATATATGATGATAAGCTCTAGAATTTTTTTAACACGTTCGCGACCACACGTTTTTGTCTTTTCCACAGTGGACGTTTTGCGCCCACAGTTGCGTCCGCCTGTGGGCGTTATTCTCCCCAATTACAATATTTCAGAACAAAATTTTCCGCATTCACATTTATATTACAAATGCATATACATTATAGTTCCACTTTTTTTTAATCAAAGCACTTATATCCATAGAGTATTTATAGTACAAATATGAATATTGGGTATGTTTTTAAGAAAGAAATAACGTACAAATTGTGAAAGAAACGCCCACTGGCGGAGTTAGAGGTTTTCAAATGACGTGAATCTACGTCAGTGGTCGCGAAAGCGTTTAATAATCATCACGATAAAAAAGAAGAATTAATTTAGAATTAGATACCTTGAAAAACATATATAAATTCACAGAAATTAATTTTAATTAACAAACAAGTTTTTATTTAAGAAAATTAAATAGAAAGAAATGTATACATTGCCATTTAGCTTTTTCGTGAATAATTTAAATACTTATTATTAATTATCATTCACAAATTTTTTGTACTTTTACAGAAAATGTTTAATATTTAATAGGAAAAAATTCTTAAATACATAAAATTATTTTTATTTTTTAGATAATTTGTTAAAAGGGATATTAATTTTCCTAGTAATGATCATTTGTAAATTATAGTAATTTTCTCGTAAATATAATTTTTTTTAGAATAATTTTATAGATATACTAATTTTAAAAAAATTATAATTATCTAGAGATCAAGTGCTATCCCTTATGTAAAATTTTGGTGCCTGAATTTTCAAGAAAAACGCCACTGAAATACAGAATGACCAAGCATGAAAATGAATGTATTTCTATGGCCGGTTAAATAGGCATATCTGCCGTAGTCATCCACTGAAAAAATAATCTAAGTAGACATAACTATAGTGCACATATTCTAGCTAATTAGCTCAAAATGGTTGACTTTGATATATTATTCATGCTCAAAATTTTTAATAATTTTAAAATAGCATTTTAGCTTTTAAAAAAAGATTTAAAAATACATCTTTCTATCCACCTACTTTTTCGTAAATTTTTATGAGATCATTTTTTAAGGATAATTTTGAGTTATATACTTAACTAGTTCTTAATACGTTTTTCTTTTCTTCTGAAACATACTCAATAAGTTCTTACTAGATTCTTATCAAACTCTCATATCTAATTTTTAGTCGGAGCTGTCTTCTGAACATTGATTGTTTTCTTATTCCAGAGTTGCCAACTTTTATAATTTATTCCGGAACATTTTTAGCCCCGCCTTCATTTCGCACCAGACATTTTTGTAGAATATTTCTTTTCAATATGTGATAACTATTAAATAAGAAGAAAATCATTCTTCAAAATTATCGGTATGAAAAAAAGTTGGGGCTAACTATGCTCCAGAATAAATTATAAAAGCTGGCAACTAGTTATTCTGAGTGAATAATGAATGAACCAATGTTGGCTTACTACATTTTTGTGGGCTTTTATTCTGTGGTGGGTCTAATTTGAAACGAACATTTAAATTTAATAACAGATTTTGAATTCTCTTTAAATATAATTACAATATTAAAATGGGGGGGGGGGGGTGAATGGAGCAGTAGCACCCCTCATACAGAAAGTCCAACCTGCCTTTATGGTATTGAATTTCAGGGTAAGAGAAAATCGTGTGAGTGCCACACCAGAATATATATTATTATTATTATTATTATTTATTCTTTACTTTATAATTTTTTTAATCAAAAATTGAGGATGAATCATTAGAAGAATTCTTCAGAAAGAATTCAGTTACTTAAAACACAACATTCTTTCTCTAACACATAGCATTAAGAAATAACTTTATTATTATTATTATTTATTTATTATAAGTAATTAGAAGTAATTTTTGCTAGTGTTCGGATACTTTTGTTACCGATTGTACAAGACATTTCACATTCATGTTAAGAGAAATAAATTTCGCGATTGCTAGACACGGTCACAGCCAGAAATGCTACACATTGTAAGCCACTCACCATTGACTTTTATTAGAATCAGTTTCTTATTTTAGTTTTCATGCAATTTCATGTTATTTCCAATTCAATGAACCCCATAATGCAAGTTTATGCAAAATATTGTTCTAGTCATCTGTGTTATAAGAAATCTTAAATTTTGAATAAGTTACGAATTTTTAATATTAGAATATTTATAGCCAATGAAGTTTAATCCAGTATCTTAAATGAAATTTTTAAAGTGATGTGGCATCTTTAGGATGATAATATCGCTGAAAAATGGGTATTTATGCGAAATTTTGACCAATTCTGCAATGTTAACAAATTCTTAAATTTCAAATAACTCCCGAAATTTTTTAATTAATAATTTCATAGTGAATAATTTTCATTTTAATATCATAAATGATATTTTAAAAAAAATCCTGATATCTTTACAATAAAAATATTTTTAAAAATGGACGTTTATGCGAAATTTCACTTTATTCTACCATGTTAAGAAAATCGTAAATTTCGAATAACTTACGAAATTTTCAAAGTAGAAAACTCACAGTAAAACTCACCAATTTTATAACCGATATACTTGTACCCTGGAAGTAAATGGCACCATGTCCACTTTGTAAAAAGGATTACTACCCTGTCTTTGTTGTATTACAATGAAATACATTTATCACGAATAAAGAAAATGGACATGGTTTTATTTTTCACTGTCTTATCTCCTTTATTGTAACTAGACTATCATGCTTGTTGCTTCTATATATAAAAAAAAATGCACATAAAAGACATGTTGATAACTCTTCTCCCAAAATGAGCATGGCGTCCTTTACCTCCAGGTAAAGCTATAAAAGCTTGTCTGACATTGTTATAATAAAAATACTTGGTTAAAAACATATTTTTCACTATTCTTCTATGTAAAGAAAATTGTAAATTTCAAATATCTTGCAAAATTTTTAAGTTAGAATGTTTCAAATCAAAAGAGATCTTCCAGGTGATATGTTAGTATATATATAACAGTTTAATTAGTGGCTTTTTAATTATACAGTCGGCAGCAAAAGTATCCGAGCACAAGCAATAATCCCTGTCTAAAAAAAGTACACTTAATACTGCTTTGTTAAATAAATCCTTGTCGAGTCATGTTCTTAGTCAGTCTGAGAACATGATTCGACAAGGATTTATTTAACAAAACACTTACTTTCACAACTTACTTTTTTTAATATCAGAATTATTAGCTAGCGCTCGGATACTTTTGCTGCCGACTGTACATCATCAGCGATATTTTAAAACTTGTCCGGTCTCTCTGCGATCATTTGTTCTTGAGATAGTGTGAACGCAGATTAAAAAATTATCATACTAACAGACTATCATACGAACAGATAACATGCTAACTCACTGACACCCTACAGATGCACATTATACCGATTTTGTGATTTTTTGGTTGCACCTCAAAATGTATAAAATGTAAAAAAAAAAAAAAAAAAAAAAAACCAAGGTCGAAATTTTTTACGATTGCTTAAGTTCTTTATACCACTAGTGTGATTGGGAACTAAAAATAATATCTGTGTTTTATGCGGCTTAAGTTTTTAAAACGTATTCCATAAATTCAGAAAATGAACATTTAAAAAAATATAATAATTTAATATTTATTAGGAAAAAAAATGTAAAAAGTGTTCTTCAGTTTTGCTTCATTCTCTTATTTTAAATATAAATTATTATAATTACATCGGGAAAACACTTCTTTTAGTCCCCATTAACGCATGAAACACGTTATATTACCAGAGAAGTCATGCGAAAACTTTTTGTTAGCAGAAATAAAAGCATGGATTTGTAACGATTTGTAATATTTTAGTAAATATTTTTATTCACGGTCGTTACAGTGGAACACTTTTTACTTTGGCTTTTTAAAATAAAAAATTAACGATTAAATATTTTTTTGTAGACCTACTTTTGAAAAGTTCATTTTAAGAGTAAATATTTTCTTTGCATGTTTTTCATAGTGAAAATCTAAATCAACAATTTTTGTTGTTCTCTTACACAATAACACAAATTACTAAACAATTTTGAAGACTACTTTTTATTTTACTTAGCTCAAAGCATATTTTCACTCGTTGCACATATCATGTACTAAGTAGCTACTATAAACGATATATAATTTAATATTAGATTTGAAGGGAAAAACATATTTTAAAAATCACCCCTATATCAAAAATAGTTTTTCACAGAATTTCGAAATGTAATATGCTGGAAAATGTTTTATCGAATAAATAAATCTTTAAGTAAACGTATTGTAAAATTTCTAGTTGCAGAAACAAGTTTTAGAGTTTTCAATTCCCAGTGGGAAAGGTGTATTAAATGGGCATTCAGCTGATCCTGACAAAGGTTTTACTTACTTTCATTTCACATAAAGTTCACTAAATGAAACATTTTATCGACACGATGAATGGAGAAAGAAAAAGTTATTTTAAAGATATATGTATTTTTATCTTTCTTTAAACTTACATTAAGTTCTATATATAGTTTTAAATTTTGAAAACTAAGAAACTTTCTTATTTTCAAATAGAAAAAAAAAAAAAAAAAAAACTAAAATTTTTAATTTTAGTTTAAAAAGAGTCAGATAAATAATTAAATGAATAAGGAAAACAAATATTTATTGAAGTATATTATGACTTTATTTTGTTTATTTTGACAATAATATACGATATTGATATAATCATAAAATTTGTCATATGTTTAAAAAAAACGTCATAATTAAATAACGGCTTGTATAATGGAACCATTGTCCCACTTCTGTTTTTTCCAATTTTCACTAAAATTTAGAAAAAATCATCTGTACACTAGACCTGTCTCAATTCTGATGTTTTGTCGTTCTATCTTTATTAGTTACGGAGATATATGGTGGTAGGAAGATTCTCCATGCACATCCATAAACACATACACACATACACACTGACCAATTGCGTAAAAGCACTTTTTTGGGCATTAAAGACCTTAAAGCATGTAAATCAGGTGAAAAATCGATACTGAAATTTTTAACCGAATACAATACTTCCATTACTTACGGTAGTCGGGTAATGGATGTAAAAATTATTGAACATTTTATTTTTAATTCTTGCTTACACTAAAAGTTTTATAATAGCATTAAATCACAGAAAACGCACATCGCTTTATTTTGGAAAGGATGCACCCATGAGGACGACCGACCTCTTTTTTATTTACTTTATTGCTTTAGTACCACCATTAAGAATATTTGCTATAAAACGATGAAATTTTCTTTAATAGCTCTCGGCCAGATAGCTTGATGACTTTTATAATCTAGAATAACGTCTTTTATTTTATTTTTTTATTTTTTTTTTTTTTCACATAAATTTTAATGACTATTAGAAGATAAGATAATGGTTTCTTAAATAAAATGCACGATATCTTGGTTTTATACTCTTGTTAATAAAAATAATACATGTAATCTTGCAACGAATTTTCTATTATAAAAGAACAATATTTTAATATATGACAATTTTATTTCTTATATTACTTTCGTTTAAGGTATTTTCGAATGTCGTAGTTCTCATGACAAATAGACGTAATAGGAGGGTCAAAACAAATGCACTAGGGAAAAAAAACAATTTTTAACGAAAGTATTTTTTAGCAATTTGTACAGATTTTCAAACTTAATAAAAGTTTTTTTTTTTTTTTTTTTTTTTTTTTTAAATGATTGTTATAGTTTCTTTTTATTTAAAAACGATACTCTGCTAAGTATAATTATGAAAAATCTTTGAAAATTATCCTATAATACAAACCATATATCTTTTATTATTAGGCAAACAATAAGAATTGACTTACGTCACTTTCACAAGTGATAGGTACCATTTTGCGTCTTTCGAGGAACGACATAACTCAAAATCGCAAGTTTTTGAATTACACCTCTTTGTCATGAGATCAACAATGTGTGCAATTCATTTTAAATATTTCTAACATTTTTTTAAGAAAAGTAATAGTTTAGGGTTTTATATTCCTTAAATTATGTAAAATGGATGAAAATTGCAGCAAAAGAGTCAAAATTTCACTATTATTTACTAAATATTTGTTCACATTTAGTCATTACTTACGAACTTATATAATTGAGTCTATCTGATTTTAGGTATATCTTATGATATGTAAGGACCAGTGTTGTGCACGAACGCGTTCATTTGAACGCGTTCATGAGCTTAGCTAAAAAATTTTGAGTTTTGAGTTGAACTTCGCTCGTTTTTTAAATAATGAACTTGAGTTGAGCGTAGTTCGTTTTTTACACGAACTTGAGCGTGAAAAAGCAATTCAAACTCAAACTCATATTAAATATTTCTGTCTGAAATATGAAAAGTAAAGTAGAAGAAGAAAAGGACAGAAAAGAAAATAACTGTTCAAAATGGATTCCTGAAAAAAAAAAAAAAAAAAGGCATTTGGGAAAAAAGGCACCATAAAAATGGGCACCCGGAAAAAAGGACGCTTTTGCAATTTACATTTCACAAAAACAATAAACATCAAATAACGAATTTAAAGCGTGATTTTTCATAATACATTTTTAGAAATTTCAATCAATTAAATTGGTACCATTTTTACTTAGTATATACCTGGGGAAAGGGGGGTCTAGGAGCAGACAGAAAGAGAATAATTGTTTTTATATCACTTTCTTATTTATTTTAATTAAACTTTGTCTAATAGTCACTTGCTGTTTATGAAAAAAATACAGTGTCGCACATACTTCGGGGGCTGAAGATGTGGGGGAGAGGATTTTTTTTTTTTTTATATCATCGACCTGGGATCGAACCCAGCACTTCCTGTCTAGCAGCTCTGAAGGCATTTGCACATATATTAATTTGCAATTCGAGTGTAATATTATAGTGATATTTAATTACATTTAAAGTTTTGTGGAAATTATGTTATCAAAGAATGGCAAAATTTCGTTGCGTACTTTACGAAATATTTATAAATTGTCTGTATTTTATGGGATGCATTTTTTTTTTTTTTTTTTTAATAAATATTTACGATTTTGAAAATATTTTGTATAGATTCAATATATTTTTAGTTACGAGAAACGATAACCATATAATATAAATAACTTTTTGAAATATTTAAGGCAGCGTTTAATGGAATAATCATCATTTTTGTAAAATTCTAATTTTAGTTTTAGGAGCTATCTAAGATGAAAATGGTAATAAAAATTTCCCGCTTTCATATATTTGAATAGTTATTTCTTAAAACAAATAAAGAAATAAGTAATAATTATTTGTTTAATAAAACAAATAAATAAATAAGTAAAATTTGAAATCATATAAATATTATGATGCGCATTATTAATACAGCATTTTCCCCTGTTCTTGTGCTTTGTATGGCCTAACTAAAATTTGAAGGAATCTAGAATCTACATTCGTTCTTCTTGGTCAAAATGTTTTCGACATCATGTGGTTTTCTTGGAACTATAAGCCGAATCCAATGTATTGAGAATTGTGACTGGTATACGCCAATTTGTCTGTGGGGGAGATTTGTTGTGTGGGTAATTCTGGTACACAAAAGCAATTGCCTAAAGCCCTTTCCCTTTTTCATTGATAAGAAGAATAGTTAATGGTTAAATTGATCGTTATCGCATGGGAATAAAAATCACACAGAAGTCGTTTGCTTTGCAACGTGGTAGGTCTTGTATAAGATAAAAATAAATTACTTCTTTGCTTAAATGTGTATTTTTAATATTAAGTTCTTAATTTAATGATTTAATAGAAATAAATCTATAAGATAGTAGAAATAAAGTCATATATATATATATGTTGAAAACCTTTTCAAACATTGCATTAGATGAAAATAAGCGTCACATGAAGTACTAGAAAAATTATGAATAAGTCCATGAGGCAATTAATACATTTTAATAACAGGAGACTTAACGTTGGAATATTAAAACCCGAATAAACTACTACGTCAGAAACGCCAATTTTGCATCTCCTATATTTTTCTTTGACGTAGTAGTTTATTAGGGTTTTAATTAATAAATTTTATTGAAATGCTAAAAGTTTGATGATGTTATATAATAATAATAATAATAATAATAATAATAATAATAATAATTGAAGTTAATTTTTATTTTCCCTCCATTTTCGGATTTTACAATCAAATAATTTTTTTTTTCTATTTTATGATAGATGCGATATATATTGAACCGCAGTGTACTATGCATTTAGAATTGCATAAATGCATATTAAAACATATATTTAAAAAATCCACTGTTCCAAGTATTTTGACAGTAAAATAAGGAAGCAAATGGATCCCGGAAAAAAGGGCACCGGAAAAAAGGGCACCCGGAAAAAAGGGCACGTTTCCAATTCGCAAATCGCAAAATAATAAATATCAATTAATGAATTTAAAAAATGACTTTCAAACTACATTTTTAAAAATTTCAATTGATTTGGTACAACATTCATTTAGTATATATCTCGGGAAAGAGGGGGGAGGGGGGCAGGAGTAGATCGAAAGAAAATAATTGTTTTTACGAAAACTCTTACCTATTTTAATGAAACTTTGTATAATCACGTACAACTTGTGAAAAAAATGACAGTAAGTAGCAGGCAAACTTGGGGGGTGTTTAAAGAGGGGGGAGGGCAGAGGAAAATAAAATTATCTTTTATAGCACCGTTTTACCGATTTAATGATATATTCTATAATTATCACTTACTTTTTATGAAGATCACAATGAGTGTATTACACATCTGGGGGGGGGGCGCAGATAAAAGTAAAAAATATTATTCTTTAAACTACCGTATACTCGATTAAAAATAAAATTTTTGCATATATACAACTTCCTGCTTATGAAAATTACAGTGAGTCTACACATATCTGGACGAATCGCTACGGGGGGGGGGGGGCACAGAGTGAAGAAAATATTTGTTTTTATATCACCATGCTACATATTTATATTAAACTTTGTACGAGTATCTTTCATTTTATTAAAAATATAGCGAAAGTTACCTATAATTGATAAGGGGGGGGGGGGGGGGTAGTACGGCAAATGAAAAATAAAATAATCTTTTTAAAAAAAACACTTATTACCGTTTGTTTTATTGTTTTATTTGCATTTTGTGTAAATATCAGTTAGTATTAAGGAAAAATTACAGGGAGGTACTCAAAAATTCAATGTACGATTTAAATCTGTAAAAAAGTTGCTCAGAAATGTAATTTCTTCTTTTAATCTGTCTCTTTTGTCCACCCCCCCCCCTCTCACGTAGAAATAAAAAACTTACGCTTTCGTCGATGATTAGCATGAGTTTTACAAGGAGAAATTAAGAAAAAAGCCCTTTTTTCCGCAATCCGGAAAAAAGGGCACTTTTCTTAATTGTTACTTGTAAAATACTTGTTAAACATGGACGATAGCAAAATTTTTTTGTTTCTACGAGGGGAGGGGGAGAGACAGATCAAAGAAAAAAATTCTGTTTTCGAATAATCTTTTACCAATGTTTGATATTAACTTTTAATTAATGTCTGATATTAACAATGTATTGAATTTTTGGATTGCGGAAAAAAGGGCACCGGAAAAAAGGGCACTTCTTTAAATTTCTCCTTGTAAAACTGATGCTAAACATCAACGAGAGTGTAAGTGTTTTATATCTACATCGGAGGAAGGACAAAAGAGACAGATTAAAAGAAGAAAATTTATTTTTTAATAATTTTTTTACAGATTTAAATTATACATTGAATTTTTGCATACCTCAGTATAATTTTTCATTAATAGTAATTGATACTTACACAAAATGCAAATAAAACAATAAAACAAACGATAATAAGTGTTGTTTAAAAAGATTATTTTATTTTCCATCTGTCACCCCCCCTACACCCCCCTTATCAACTTTAGTTAACTTTCACTATAATTTTAATAAAATGAAAGTGATAGTGGTACAAAGTTTCATATAAGTAGGTAGCATGGTTATATAAAAACAAACATTTTCTTCACTCTGCCCCCCTCTTAGCAAATCGTCCAGATATGTGTACACTCACTGTAATTTTTCATAAGCAGAAAATTGCGTAGATACAAAGTTTTTTTAAATCGACAATGCGGTAGTTTAAAGAATAATATTTTTTACTTCTATCTGCGTCCCCCTTGTCCCCCCCCCAAATGTATAATACCCTCATTTTGATCTTCATAAAAGAAAGTGATAGTTACAGAATATGTCATTAAAATCGGTAAAATGGTGATATAAAAAAATATTTTATTTTCCTCTGTCCCCCCTCTCTTTAACCCCCCCCCTCAAGTATGTCTGACCTTACTGTGATTTTTTTCACAAATTGTTTTCTATTATACAAAGTTTTTGTTTAAATCGATAACAGTGTAGTTTAAAGAAGAATATATTTTATTTCCATCGGTTCCCCCTTGCCTCCCCCCCCCCTCAGGTATATAATACACTCATTGTAATCTTCATGAAAATTAAGTGGTAGTTATAGAATATATCATTAAAATCGCTAAAATGGTGATATAAAGAATCACTTTATTTTCCTCTCCCCCCTTGTTTACTCCCCCCCCCCACCCAACTAAGTATGTCTGACACTTACTGTAAATTTTTAATAAATTATACGTGATTGTAAAAATTTTTTTAATCAATAATAGAGTAATTTAAAGAAGAATATATTTTATTTTTATCTGCCCCCCTTGCTCCCCCCAGGTATATAATACACTCACTGTGATCTTCATAAAAAGTTAGTGATAGTTATAGAATATATCATTAAAGTAGGTAAAACTGTGATATAAAAGATAATTTTATTTTCCTCTGCACCCCCCTCTTTAACTCCCCCACCCCTAAAGTTTGCCTGACACTTACAGTAATTTTTTTACAAATTGTACGTGATTATACAAAGTTTCATTAAAATCGGTAAGAGTTTATGTAAAAACAATTGTTTTCTTTCGATCTGCTCCTGCCCCCCCCTCCCCCTCCCCCATCTTCCCCGAGGTATATACTAAATTAATGTTGTACCAAATCAAATGAAATTTCTAAATGTGTAATTTGAAAGCCATTTTTATATATCATTATTTGATATTTATTATTTTGCGATTTGCGAATTGATAAGGGCCCTTTTTTCCGGTGCCCTTTTTTTCGGGTGCCCTTTTTTCCGTGCCCTTTTTTCCGGGATTGCTACCAAGAACATAAAATTTTTTCCCAGAGGAATAAAATCCATATGAGTTTGAGTTACTTTTCCCGCTCAAATTCATTAGAAAAAGAACTTTGCTCAGCTCAAGTTCACAATTTAAAAAAGAGCGAAATTCAGCTCAATACTGAAAAAGTTTTAAACTCATGAACGCGGTCCTGCGCAACGGAACCTCTAAATGATAGAATTTGTTTCCTATTAATAAGTTCTCATGCCCATAAACAAACGTATTGAAAATTTGAGAATAAAAAGCCATGCAAAAACAGTGGGTACACTATTCAGAAGTATTTGCAAAATAAATTTTTACCACAATTAAATTAATAAGTTATAATTAAGAATTATAAGTTAATAAGTTTAATTAAGCGTAAAATTAAAAATAATTTTCATGGTAATTGGTAATTTTAGAAAAATAAAGGGAAATTACCTATGAAAGTGTTCACAGAGGATAAGATCTATTAAAAAAAAAAATGTACGTAAAAATGAACTTTTAGTGAGCTTCGCTCGTTTTTAAAAATGAACTTGAACTGAACGCGTTCATTTCTTTCAGACATGAGTTTGAGCGCGAACTAACTCGTTTTTTACACGATGAACTTGAGTTTGAACTAGTTCGTTTTTTTTGTGAACTTGCACAACACTGGTAAGGACACTGTGTTGCAAAATACTTATTTTCATGTCAAAAAATTAGTTTCTCACACATATGTAAAACAATAACACTTAAGCAGAAATGTACGACAGAAACGCTAAAATAAAAACTACAATTCGTACACTGCAGTTTCGGTAGAGTTAAGCATACCATCATCGGTGAAATATAAGAAGATAAATTAACGCTCCTGAATAATGTAGTACTTAACGTTAAAAAACCCAGTGTACAAAATATTAAAATCAATCACATATTGATCAAACAAAACGTTAACTCAAATTTCACTTTAAAGAACAAATTATATTTAGATGTTTGTGCGTTTTATGGCCGATTGACTATCCTAAGGTCCGAGGCCTATAGGTGTGGGATTTTCTAACGGATCCTAGCCCTTATTTGCGCGAGTTTCAGGGAAAATCACGAAAAACTCCGAACTGCTAGGTCGATGAGCACGATGCCGGATCGAACCCGGGACTTCTCCTACCAGCTTTTAGCAGAGAGCCACTCGGCCACTGGTGAAGCAGTTATATTCAGAAACAAGAAATAAACAAATTTACCATTTCTAAGCATTGTTGGGATAATAACCATACTTTTAACTTTAATTCAGCTAAATTAATCTGTCGTCCTAAACACTTACATGACCTCGATTTTCTAGAAGCTCTTCATGTCTACAATAATCATAAAAAATATCATTAATTGCGATTTTGCTGAAGCCCTTCTCTCAGACTGTAAAAAATTAATTACAAATTAATTAAAATTAATTAATTAATTAATTATTTTTTAAACATAAAATCCACATATTCTTGATTTTTTTTTTTTACATAGGTTTCTATACCCCAATTTTATATTGTCTAACGCCGACAGTTTTTTTAAATTTCTATTGACTGCTATTCTGGCTCTAAAATTCTCTTCTCTATTTATATATAAGCGCAACAATCCACCTTGTCATTTTGCTCTTATGGCGGTATGCTTTACGCTACCGAAACAGCAGTTTGCTTTTAATATTTTTTACAATGAAATTTTTAGCGTTGTGTAAATATTTATAATTATATTCAACATCAAGTTCGGTTATATACTTAATATCGTGCCAAAAGAATTAGTTGTTGAAATATATGTAAAGCAATCTTACTTAATACAGAAAAGTAATAAATCAACGTCAATGTTAAAAACAGCAAAATAAAAATTACAATTCGGATACTGCAGTGCAGTTGCAGTAGAGCTAAGTATATCATTATCAGTAAAATATCGGAAGATGAATTAATGCTCATAAGCGGATTCTATAGCCGAAATAACCAGTCATTAAAATTGTGTGAATTTTGTTATTGTTGTCAATTACTCATAAAATACGAGTCCGGTAATGAGACTACCCGAATGTAAGGCGGGGAGAGATGCCTTCCGTTTTTTAAGAGCACCATATGGGTGGAAGTACAACTTCAGCTCGACAAAGTGGTGTTTGATGGTAGCACCAGCAAACGAGAGCATGTATTATGATCCAGATCAGCACCGAGAACACCATGATTCAATACTCCACAGAGGTTTAATTTTGATGAGAATTGGGAAGACTTTGCGACAACGACAGATTTAGTGTGCACTCGTTTGAAATGTGGTGGTATTAGTTAAAGGAAAAGTTGGGAAATTTTGAGCAATGGAAATGGTAGGTGAAAATTAAAATAATAGACATTTTATTTAATATTATTTATAACGATTATACAAAAGTGGTACCACGAAATCGAAATTATTGGTAAACTTATGATTTTTCATGATAAACGTATTTGATTAATGATATTTTTATGATGCTAAAACTGCATTTAGTTCGACTGTCACACTCAACCTGTGATTCGTCATTGTTTTTCTTTTTTTTTTTTTTTTTCGATACGACCTTTCGTCTTAATGATTTAGGTCCGGCTTGACCTACCAACAATATTTGAAGCACAAAGTTTGAAATTAAAATAATAATAAATAATAAAATTAAATTTCAGTTTTTTTTTTTTTTTTTAAATAAATAAATTTATGATTTTTTAAATACGCTAGTTTTCTAAAGATTAAGTCTCATCTATAAAACGGCTCGACTTCAATGTTAACATGACTGTATAACGATGTGAAATTAAAGCTTCATGAAATTCTATGCAATATTTTTTTATCTAGAGCTTCTACATTTTTTTAATCACACATAGACGGATGGGGTGGGGAGGTTGGGAGGGCTGAAAATTTCTAAAAAAAAACAAAAACAAATCTTCTTCGGGAAATCTCAAAACTTGTAAATCTGTCGAAAACCATAATTTTAAAATTTTACGAATTTAGCACATTCTTTTTACAGATATAGAATAAAATAAGCACTTGTACTAAAATTTTCCATTATTATTACATATTAAATAAGTATTACGTGAAGCGTTTTTAGTGAAATTTTGAGTTGAAAGGTTTTAAAAGTAAACAACTTTTAAGCATAATTTTTTTTTTTTTTTTTTGCATGTCTTGAACTTTATTATTTATAAGTAAATTTCATGAATATTTTGAAAATTTAGTAGATTTAAATAGCATCATATGTAAAATTTAACATATAACTAGTTTTAAACGATGAGAAATTCTGTTGGGAAATTCTTTAATGTCAAATAATATAACTTTGTTTCATAACAAAAATGAAAACAATTATATATTTTACATACATATTCTCATACTGAAAAAGAATTTCTAAAATATATTTTTTTTTATACATTGAAAATAAAAAGCACACATTATATTGACATATTTGTGGCTACATATCTTTCTAAATGACAAAATCATTTTTTTTTCAAACAGAATACAAACATATATATTTGAATAAAAAAATGTATTATTAAAAAGAATACCGGATTATATTGATCCATCAGACAAAAATATACATAATAGCCTTTCCTCGTATGCAACAAGGATAAAAAGAAAATATTAAAGTAGAAAATATTTGCGTCTTGTCGGGTATTGAACGAAAATATTAAACAAACTTTTCGTTTCCGATGTCATTTTAAATTCTTGTCAATATTTTCTTACCGCGATTTCTGTTTGAAACGTATTATATATACGGTTAATAATAATGTGGCAAAAGTTTGTAAATATTTTGTTCAATAAGGCGATTTCTCATTAGAATGACTTTCATTTTAATTATTTATTATGTTATAGAAATAATGAAAATAATTTTAATTAAAAAACGGCACAATTATATTAATGCTTTTAGAATTAAATTTCTCTATTTCGTTTAGAGACATAAATGTATTGATATGATTCTGTTAAACCTATAAACGCTTAATGATATAAATTAATATTGTTTGCATTTTTAAAAAATCTGGAGTGACTCCACTCGACTTTCCGAACATTGAGTAATTAACGGTTTTGTAGATAAAGTAAAGAAAGAGGAGTTGCTAAATAAACAAAAGAAAGAGAATCATAATAGAGTGTTTGAGTATTTTTCTCCATATAGTACACGATGTTTTATTTAACGCTACTGAACTTTGAGCCCATAGATCATAATAATAAAGAATTTTTCGCTGTGTCCCTCTAAAAACCTATAAATCCCCCAAAATATAGCTTATAGTTAGTGCAACTGTGATTTATAATATTTATATAAATTTTCAGCTCAATTGAATAAGGCGTTTAGACGCTATCGCACTTTTAAAAATTTGGTCCCATAGGCCTTAACGATAAAGAATTTTTCTTCGTGACCCTGTAAAAAAACTGTAAGTGCTAAATTCACCAAAATCTATACAGTTTGTGCAAGTGTGACCTACAATATGTGTACAAATTTTTTGCTCGGTTTACAAAGGCGTTTAGACGCTGTCACACTTTTAAAAATTTGGTTCTATAGGCTGTAATGATAAAGAATTTTTCTTGGTGTCCCTGTAAAAAAAACTATAAGTGCTAGATTTACCAGAATCAATAGGGTTCGTGCTACGGTGTCTTTTAACATACGTACCAAATTTCAGCACATTCGAGCAAAGCGTTTAGACGCTAGCGTGTTCACTCACATACATACACACACACATACATACATGCCCACATGCATACACTCACACATACATACACACGCACATACATACATCATCCTAAAAATGGTGAAAACGGATTCAGGGTACCTCGAAACGTATAGAAACATCAAAATCACAAATTCGGATTTTTGACATGATTACAATACTTTCCTTACATATGCATGTTCGGAAAGTAAAAAGAGGGAAAAGTATCCCTACAGGCATTATATGTTACCTTCAACTACGGTAAAAATGTCCCTAAGAGTGACGCCTACAGTGTCATAGATAATTAGACCTTTAGAGAGTTCAACTCTTAATAGAAGTTGTTCATAAAATTTTGCTTAGGCAATAAATTTGATGAAGTAAATGGTTTCAGTTATTCAAATGCACATTATTTCTCTTTATAGCTTCCTAATAGATCGCATCTGATATCCGCTAATTTTCCTACAACTATTTTCATAAAGTAATCTTTTTCCTATTTTAAAAATAATTTTTGCGGTTGAATTGATTGGTAATCATTATTAGAAAATACTAGTATGAAACAAACGCTAAAATGATATATTTATAATAATCATTAATATTAATTAGTTTTAATTTAAAAGTTTATTATCAATAATTTTACTTTACATTAGGAGGCATCATTTCTCAGTGTAAAAGAAGTCGCTACTGATCTATAAATTATTAAAGTTTCTTAATAAAAAGTAATAATTTTAGCTTTTAATTTTTCACTTAGCTTTAATATTTTGCCAGGAACAGCTTTAGTTTAGGACCCCTTTCGCGAAATTTGAAATTTAGCATCGAAGAATCTCGCCAAGATCTTTACTTACGCAACTGCAATAGCCATTTTAATTCATTGCAAAACAGCAACAAGAATTTAAAAGTCGTCAAGGATGTCCTATACTAAAGCTGTACTTTTTGTAAATTGAAGTCAAAATTACCCAATCAGAATTCATTGAATTTAATTGATTGATTGGGTTTAATGCCTCACAAGTACCGTGCTATGGGTAACTGGCTACAATCTGGGACGCACTCCTAAGGAAGGTCCGGATACATGCCATCATAATTTTAATCCACCTCGAACGGGATAGCTCCCCTCTTCGGTGACTCCCAGAGGTATAATTTGGATCGGGACATGATTGCATTTAAATTATTTTGCTAAATAATAGTATAACTCACTTTTTTCTTCTCCTAGTTTGGACTTCATCGTTAAATATGAATATTCAAGAATATAAACTTTTATCGCTCCTTTCTTTTCTCTACACTGTACAAAGAATTCTACTTCTTTCTGTTTTGGAAAAGGCAATTAAGGAAAAATCAAATTTTAAAAAGGCAAATATTTTGCAAATGATGCCTGCTTAGGCATCTTTTCCAACCTCATTCATCCATCAAAGTTTGTTGAATGCTACAATTGAAGATTTGCCCATTCGTTTAGTGAATCTAATTAATTAATTGTGATAGCACATGTAAATGATATTTTGTGATTTTACATAGTTACAGATTAACTTGAAGAAAAACATTCGTTGTTATTTGTAGATAAATCTGATTTTTAATTATATACCACTCCCCCCCCCCTAATTATTAAATAATATTCAAATTAAAAATTTAAGTTTTTTAAAATTTCTGGAGAAAAAATATTTTTCTTAACCGCGTTATCTATTTTTTAAATTAATATATGTAAAAGTTACATTTTTTTTTTTTTTTTTTTTTACAATACTCGATTTAAATGCTTTTATTTTATTGCTATATAATAATAAATAATTAAGTTCATTTTTAAAAATGGTATTTAAAAACCCAAAAAAAGTTTTAATCAATTTTAATTAAAAATAAATACTTAGTGTTACACAATTTTATTTCATGCATTACTCATCTTTCTTAAACTTTAAAATAAAATATTTTCAGAAATATCATCTAAATTTTTCTCTTTTGTCTGAATTTAAATTAATGAATTCCAGAATGTAACTATCTCTTATAAACAGGAATTCCTTTGAGTAGATTCCTTCATCTGCACAAAACTCATTTAAAAATTTAGAAAAAGATAAATATTATGATAAATTCCTTTTATAAAAACAGTAACTTTGGAAAAAAAAAAAAAAACTTGCATAATGAAACGCAAAATATTTTTTTTTTTGTGGAAAATGTTGAAAATGTTTAGTTTTTGTAAAGAAATAATAATATTCTTCAATGATATTTTTTTCAAACAACAACTAAATAAATATTTATTGTTTATTTTATTTTATTTTATTTTATTTTTTTACAGAGGACGTTTCTATTGTTTTTAAACAAAGAGAAATGTTTGTAAATAAAAAATAAGGAAATATCTCATGAAAATCTGAATACTTTTGTCGGATTACGTTATTTAATTTTTAAATGTATTTAATTGAATAATCATTAAACTAATACACTCCTTCTCATATTAATAAGGACACTATATTTTGAAATAACTAATGTAAAAATAATTGTGAACAAGATTATACTAAGTGCACTTAATATATCTAGTATTCTAAAAACAAAATTGCTATAATTTTTTTTAATATGAAACAAAATTAATAAAAAATAATGCAAAATGTGTTTTTCTCCACGTTTTTAGATGTTCATAATTATAGGGACAATCCAGATTTTTTCGTTTTATTTAACTTACTAGCGCATAAATTACAGTTGACATGCGAATTTGTTTACTACTGTGCTAGATTAATTCATGTATAAGCCTTCAATTTTTCTTGGACGGACATTACTGATAATTCCTCGAAAAAAAGAACGTTTAAGTAGTGAAGTATGATAAATGTGTTTTTTAAGTGGAAGGATAATTCCAATCCGCCGAATTTCTAATGAAATTCGAAGGTCTAAAATTGCTGAAGGAAATGTGATCAAACGTTGAACTGCTGGTTCGATCTGATGCAGAATCAGAGTTGTTTTACAAAGATTGAGGACTCATAATTCCTCTTATTGTTCTACTCTTAATGACTGCTGCTGAATTTGCTCGTAATTTGTAACGAAAGGTTAGGGTCCACATTTATGCACTCTTAAAATATTTAATAATATGTTAAAATAAATAAAAAAAATGTAATAATCAATCAGCATTTAATTGGGGGAAAGAACGTCTGTGTTAAAGTTGAATAAAGACAATATTAAATGGTATAATGTTGCATTTTCGGATGAAAAACATTTTAATCTTGATTTACCAAATGGTTTTAACAGTTACTGGCACGATCTGAAGATAGCGAAAGACAGAGCAGATTTTTTAAAAGCAGATATGAATTGGGCATTTTAAAGGTAGATCTATGGTGCTCTGGGGAGCTGCTTCTACTGAAGGCAGAATGAATTTAGTAATTTTTTCTATTATTATGAACACCAAGAGAATATCCCCAAATTTTAAACGTGAAATTATCAGATTTTTGTTAGATTTTGGGGGGTAATAATATTTTTTTCAACGAGACTTACATTTTTGCTCTACTTTTAGAGCAATTGGAAATAGTTTGAAGAAAGAAACTTCTGTATTATTGCCTTTCCCATGGCCTAAAACTTGAAAAAACCTTAAATTATGATATTAGAAAAGTGTATGCAAGTGGAAAGCAATTTTAAATAGTTTAAATGTATTAAGAATATCATATATGCTATAAGAAATGGTATTGAAACTGAATATTAAAAAAAAAAAATGTATATATATATATATCAGAGAGAATGTCTGACTGTTTAACCCTAAAAAGGGACCCCATAAAATATTAATTTAAAGAATAACTGAAAAAAATTACTAAAATTTGAGCTGTCCTTATAATTGTAAACACCTGAAAAATCCTCTTTTTACCATATTTAAAGTTTTTTAAGATAGAAAAACGATAAAACTTTTTTAATATAGTCTATTAATGAAATTCATATTAATTAAAAATATATATGTTTAAATAATAGTGTTCAGTGTTTAGTTAATATAGGAAAACGGGTGTCCTTATAATTATGAGAAGGAGTGTATTTACTTTATTGTGAACGCTAAAATTTTAGTTTCAGAAAAAATACTCAAAAATATAAACACGTTGAAATAGAATAGAGTAAAGGCAACCACGGGGTAAATGTAAACTCGGCTTATTATTTAACTGATAAGTTAAATTAGGATTTAAAATTCAATATATATGTTTGTGTGAACCATTTTTTTTTCTTTGTATTTATTCTCAGAAAACCAAATAAATTCGAAACAGTCATAATATTAGAAGTTTAAAAAATTGCTTTCATTTCTACCAAAATTCGTACACCTATCAAAATTCTACGTTTTGCCAATTAAGAATTTTTGAGATAAAGTCCACAATTTTTGGTAAGCAAACTAAATTTTATATATAGAATTTGAATATAACTTCAGATTTTTTATTTTTCATAATTTCATAAGTTTCTACGTTTAGAAACCGTAGTTACACTTAACCCAAGAATTTGCATGTTGGGTAGGTGCAATCAGGATGTATACGCTTATCAAAATTATCGCAAATGTATTTTTTAAATATTTTTTATTTTTATTTTGCAGTTTTGTTTGTAATTTTCAACGAAATATAATATCTGTTTTTTTTTTTTCTGTCGAAGTGTTAAAATATTATAATTTGATTACATTGTATAAATTATAATTGTAGTAGATATACTAAAATAATGTGTTATTTTAATATAACCAATTTAAATACATCACATGACAACTGTAAAAGTCTCTATAAAGTCTAAAAAGTTTCACAAAAACTTTCTCGGTTTATAAATTAAAACATATCAACTAGTTATATATTTCTTCTTAGCTTTCAATTCATTATCGTTGAGTCTTCATCAGAGTTATAGGTATAGTAAAATTTTTCGTTAAAATATATAAGTTCAAAGATATATAATCAAAAATAAGTCATTAATATAAAATCCGCTAGAGTCAGTACGCTATAAAAGGATAAAATCCACATACTATGTTTTATTATTTTAAAAAGCTGCATCCAGTTGTTCTTGAATTCTGAGAATAAGGAAAACATGTATTCCCTCATATTTTCTAGCAAAGATTTTGTCACAAAGGTCGTTAGGGGACGAACAACAAGTCCAATAAAATAAACAGTATTTGTAATAACACTATATCTAGAAATTCGTCCATTCATCTGCAAATTTTCGATGCGGTTATAAATGCTGTATTTTATATGTGTGTAGAATTTTGTGAGGCTAGTTTGAATATTTAAAGAGTTATAAACATTTCATTAAAAAATGCAAAAATTTTTCGCAATTTTTTTACTTTATAACTAAGTTTTTTTTTTTTTATTCAAAATTTCATTAAATTTTCAGAAAACATGACAACATATGCCTAAATCATTATACTATAGTTTCAAACAAATATATTTAATATTCAAAGAGATATGGACAGTTGTAGTAAGTAATTTATTACTCCGCATATGCGGACTGCAGCAAAAAAAAAAAAAAAAAAAAAACTTGGCATAGTTTAATACTTAACTGTATGGAGCACCTTATAAAAAAATCCAATTCAATATTAGGAAAATTATAAAGATATCTGTGATTAAATAAGTTTTTTTTTTCATCTGTTTTCTAAAAAGGTCTTTATAATAAGATCTTTATAATAAGGGGTCATTCAAAAATGAAGATTGTATCAGAAAAAACGTTTCATTTTTCTTTTTTTTATTTATTTTATAGGTATGTAGTACATACCTATAAAAAAAAACACAAATATTGTATTAAGTTTCATTGTGTAATATAAATTTTTCAGGTCTCCCGAGTCCAAAAAGCAGTTTTCGTCAATTGGTCATATAAATACAGACGGGAGATTAAGGAGTAAGATAACAAGTATTGTTATGTAAACCTATGTTAAAACAATTCAAATTAGACTTCAGAACAGCTTTATTTGACAAATAATTCTTTGTAAGGGGTGGGGGGATGATTAGCCCCTCTCAACCTTCCGTTTGATTATTGTACCTACATTTATATAGAATTCAAATCTGTTATTAAATTCAAAAGCTCATTTAAAATTATTCAGACAACTTTCACCCGCAACATTCCTTGAAACTTATCAATCTTGAAAAAACTTTTGTAGTAACAAACATATTAACTCCAAAATACACAATCTTGATCGCCTGAAGTTATTTGTTTTTTAATTACACTCTAACAAACACAGGTAAAGATCAAACGTTAAAAACTTGATTTCTGTTTTGTGGAAGCCTGAAAACGTGTAAATATAAATATATATAGAAAAAAGATGAATATTTAGCTTTAAAAAATACATTATTTACCATATGGCTTTGAGAAAGTAATTTGAATGCCGAGCAGCTTCCCTGGACATGGTAAAAATATTATAGTAAAACACTTACACTAACAATAAAAAAGAACGTTATGGTTTAAATATTAGCAGCCCTGTATATTTTCTGAAATTTATGTACACATCACATGGTGCACATAAATATAATCCTATATTAATAACACACGGCACACATGAAGTACACTTCCGTAAATTTTCAAGTACTGTCGTACTATAATCTAGTTCTTTTGTGTAGCCCTGTAAACGAACAGTGAAAGATTTCCCTACCATATTCTACATGAGACATGTTTTTACGTATATAAAAAATATTTATTCGTTTCATTTGGTTTAGTGCAGTCTATAGATGTTAAACTTTACTTACCTGATATTTCCCTCGTAGACATAACGTACTTGAATTATGTTGGGTGTCCCTGTACACGAACCATTTGTTTGATCTGAACGAAAAATTTAGTGTAGCATCCCTATATGATACACATTTAGAATACCAAGTTTGGATTATCTGCTATTTTTTTTTTTTTTTTTTTTTTTTTTTTTTGAGATATGCTGATAACAGATAGGCACACACACAGAGAGAGACACAACAAAAAGCTGCAATTCTTAGGTTAGATTATCCAAATTTGAAACAACTATAGTGTGCATTTTATGGGTAAATAAAAATTCAGTTAACTTCAGTCCCATCTTGTTTAGTCCCATCTTGTAGCAATTCATTTACGGTTGGTTTAGAGTTTGAATCTTGTTCAGTCATGGAATATGTTCATAGTGATTGGAATTCACTATGGGACGTAGGTTCCGGTCTAATGAACCTTAAAAAGCAAAAAATATCTATAGAACGATAATCCTAATCCTGTAAGAAAATTAAGCGGATGGAAATTTAGTATAAAGTGAAAAGATTTCTGAAAAAATTTCGCCCCTTCTGACGTTTTATTTGCACATCACTGAGTTCTCTTAAACAGACGTTTATTTTTTATTTTCTCTTACCCTTACGGTAGAGAAAGTATTGTTTTAGGATCAGATTTTCGAAAGTGAGTTTTTCTTATATTTACATGTTCTGGGGTCCCCTGAATACGAAAATCATGTTTTTAGCGAATGGTCTGTGTGTCTGACTGTTATCAGCATACCTCAAGAACAAATAGTAGCAGAAATTCCAAACTCGGTATTCTAAATGCGTATCATATAGGAATGCTACACTAAGCTTTTCGTTGAGATGAAGCAAATGGTTCGTGTACAGGGACACTCAAAAGTATTCAAATACATTACGTCTATGAGGGAAATTGCAGGTAAGTAGAGTTTAACATCTATAGACTACACTAAACCAAATGCAACGAATATATATTTTTTGTAATAGAGATAGTCAACCGAGAAAAATTTTTTGTGTATGTAGGAGCCTCGCCTTCCCCCCGGGGGGGGGGAAGTCCCCCCTCGAGGGGAGTAAATTTTCATGATGGGTATCTTTCAAAAGAGTTCGACAATACCTTTAAAACGAATGGTTGATCCATCAATCTGTGATAATTTAAAGTTATCAATTTTTTGTAATGTAATATTGAGAATAAATTCAACTTTTTTAGGATATTTAGTGTTATACTACTTCTCAAATACGGAAATCGTCTGCATTATCATGGAAGATAATTTTTTAAATAATAATTTTAATATATATATATTTTTTTTTACTGAGTGAATTTTTATAGGAAAATATAGAAGAAAGTAATGTGGTGGCCATAACACACTAGTTATTTGTTGTTAGTGAATATGCTTTACTAATAATATTTTATCATTTCCAGGAAAGCTGTTCGAGAATTGAAATAAATTCCTCATAGAGATATGGTAAATAATGTATGCTTTAAGCTAAATATTCATCGCTTATTTTTTGTAAATTTACACGTTTTGAGGCTTCCTGATTACCGTAGAAAGTTTGGTCTTTGTGTCTCTTAGAGTAACTTAAAAACAAATAATTTTAGGAGATTCAATGTTGTATTATGAAGCTAATGTAAGTTTGTTGCTGGAAAAGTTTCATCAAGATTGATGAGTTTCAAGGAATGTTGCTCGAGAAAATTTTCTGTGTAATTTTAAGTATACTTTTAATTTTAATAAGAGAATTAAATTCTATATAAATGTAGGTGCATTAATGAAACGGAGGGTTTAGGGGGGCGGTAGCCCCCCCCTCTCACACAAAACTAATTGTTATATAAAACTCTTCCATTTGAATTGTTTAACATAGGTTTACATGACAGTACTCGTTATCTTACCTCTTAATCACCAACCTATATTTATAGTATTAAATTTCAGGGTAAGAGAAAGTCGTGTGAGTGACACGCCAGATTATTACTTTAAAAATGATGTATATACATATTTAATTTTCAACTTTGAACATATTTAATACATTAAAAGGAATTTATTTGGCCGAAACTTCGACTGTTAATTCCAATATTTCTGATAAACATATATAACAAATAATACACAACTGAATTATGAAATTTACTTCGTCGAAGTAAATTTTAAAAATACGCATTCGATTAAAAAAAAAAAAAAAAAAAAAAAAACTTAGAAATTCAAGGGGAATAGAAAATACTTTTTAAAAGATAAAATTTTATCAATAGTACCATAATGAATTGTAATATTTATAATTGTTATGTTTCTAAATAGTTTCTTTTAAATCAACTTAAAAAAAAAAAAATGTCCTCTAATACTTTTTTTTTGTATTATTGTACAGTTTTTTAGAATAATCTTTTTAAAAAGTTCATACATCAATAAAAATTTAAACGGTAGCAAAGCCTATTCAATTCTATATATTTGGATTTAATTTTTCTCCCTTTAACTCTGAAAATGCCTTATCAAAACGACTCTTCAACTTTTAGGAGAGATAAAATTTTCCTAAATGGCTATAAGAATAACTTCATTACTCCCATCTTTCATACTTTTTAAAAATATTTGAATGCATAAATTTTTATTCCTAACGTTTTTTATATATAAAACGATGTATTTATTTTAAAAAGTAACGACTTCTGCATAAAGCTAGCGTTTATAAAAAGAAACAGATATGAATAATTATTTTCTTGTGAAAAAATGAAAAAAATAAAAATATATTATGATAACTTTCTTTTACGTAACACAATAACCCATATTAAAATCAGAACGAGTTATAATATAATGCAAGAATTTTTCAAAGTGAAAAGATGAATGCAAGTTTCATTTTCAAAGTTAATTTTCATGGAAAAATAATCACTTACTCGATTGCTTTTCTTTTTTCTAATAAAAAAAAAAAAAAAAAAAGAATTACTTTTATTTCCCCCAAGGAATTCAGATACAATTTAAAAAAAGTAACGGGTGCGCAGTTTGTAATTAACGATGTACATTTAGCGGTATGCAATATTATTAATCCTAACTAGATTTTATTAAAAAAAAAAAAATTATGCAAAAGACACAAGTGAAATTATCTAAGAAAAAATATTGTTTTTCCTACTTGAAATAATACTTTAGTGAAAGAAAAAGAGGGAGAGAGAGCGAAATTATATTTAAAAATAATAAAAATAAAAAATAAAAAAGAAGAGACTCCAATAAAACTCTGGTGTAAAAGAAAAAAAAATAAATATATAAATAAATAAATAAAAATTAAATAAAAAATAAAAATAGGTTAAACATCCTACAAACAACTGATTTCTCCCTGACCCTTATTTATTTCATACTTAAAAGAACTATTTCTTTTTCAACTCCGACACAGAGTATAACACACATTTTCGACAGAAAGAACGAATTAAATTAGGAACAGCGAAAATGAATGATACCGGGATTCAAACCGGGAATCTTTTGATTCACGTAATAGAGTTCTATCAATTCAATATCC
>CAWVNO010000988.1:0-33153 GCA_963930645.1 Salticus scenicus | reverse complement strand
TTATCAATATCCCCTATTCCCTGTATTTTTTCTTATAATTTCACTTTGATAAATATTTTTTTCCACTTTTATTCTATACTAATATAATAAATGCGAAAGTTTGAATGGATGTTTGTTACTCAATCACGCCACAACGGCTAAATTTTGTACAGAGATGGATAATAGTCTGGAATAGAACATAGGCTACTATTTATACCAGAAATTTGATAAAAAAAATTTAAATTAATTAAAATATGAAAATAATAAACTGGTAACTGCCTTAATATAAGCCATTTAAATTTTTAATTGTTGCCAAAAAAGTTTACGAGGTTTTTATTAATTAATTAATTAATTAATTTTTTATTTATTTATTTATTTATTTTTTCAACATAAAATTAAATATGTTTTTACGCGAAAAATAAAATTTACTAAATGTTAAATTGGTGAATGACGTCTTCATAACTTTAAAATAAAATATTAATAATGCAAATCTAACATGTTTCTTCTGAATTTTATTTCATAGCATTTTTTTATATACCAACTTCAGAATTTTTTTTAGCACGGATGAATCACGCTTGGCATAAAAGCTAATTCCGCATTATATTAAAGGCATTTACTTATTGATAATTCTGGACAATTTTTCAAATTTTCATGCTGGAGTAGATCGGACACTTTTCGCCAAGAAAAATAAATAGGAACAATAATTGCATAAGTTATATTTTGGTCTAAAACGGCGAAAAAGTTTCAAAAGTCGCCAAGGGGGGATATATTAAGGCTGTACCATAATCAAGTTTACATACTAATTAATTTATTTATTTTTCTATACACCAACTAGTATTAACTAAGCATGAAGTATTTATAACCACAAAATAATTGATAATAATAATGACCATCTTCTGTCAGGAACAATTCCAGTTAGAGCGCTTCAAAACAGAGACTTTTGGTAGACTTTTTTTTTTTTTCTTAGAAATGCTATGTATTTGTATTTATTTATTTATTTTTATTTATTTATTTTTATTTTTATTTATTTATTTTATTTTATTTATTTTTTTTTTTTTTAATTACTCTGCATAAATGTTAAATCATAAGAAAGATCTTTCAAAACTGAACATTTTTTGTGCTTACACTTTTCCCTTAATCTCAGTATGTAAAAAGATTTCAACGAAAGTTTATAACTACCATTGCAATGGACAATATTCCTCCTTTGGGTTCGAGACTATAGGAAATCAGCTGTTTTCGGAAAACAATCCTCAACTTTACCATAGCAAAGCATTGTGACTTGCAAATTTTTATCTTGCAGTATTATTTATAAGAGTTACAAATTATATGAAATTGAAGTAAGAGTGATATAGTGATACCTTTGTTTTGTTTTTAATCCAGTTTTTGTAATATACTTTAATATTAATCAACATATCTAATATTAAAAGTTGCCATGTGAACTGTGGCGATGTTAACAAATTTAAATGGAAACTCCCGTTAATAAATTCCTTTATTAAAGTGATTGAAATTCTAATTATTTAAGCTTTGATGTCTATATCCAGTGTTATCAATGACATCTTTTTTCTATTTATTAATTTGTAATGTGATTTGTTCTCAATAGGCTTCGCTATTTTCGTTTTAAACATTGACATTAGTTTTATTATTCATAAGTGATGGTTGATTTACTTTTTACGCATTTTTTGACTCGTTTAGTTTTTATCATCTTTTATTCATTATGTATGTGTGTGTGTGTATAAAATGTTCTGCAATTTTACGATATGGAATAGTCTTAACTTTACCATTCGATTCAGTTGTTTACATTTCTCTTTTGTTCTTGTTTGAACAGATATCTGATTGTTAAGTTTCACTGGAGAAATATTTAGACTGGAAAATGTTATGCGTAACAATAAAACGGCATCTTTAATTTAATTTATTTACAAAACATCGGCCGCGTGTTTGGTTATTTTACCTACTGTGACGTCACAGGAATATTGTCCATTCTAAAATACCCATGGAGGATAAAAATTAAAATGTAATATAAAATTCAATCATAAAAATTATGGTCTAATAGTTATCCGCAATTGTAATGAAATGCTCGCCTTCTGGTGGGCTAAGGTGAAATTACAATTGACATGATAACTTTCGGCTTTCGAATAAACGCCGTTGCTTGCCGATGTTTAGTTTCACATATATTTATTAAATAAAAATGAATAAATTCCGTAAAAAAGATCACACTTACTGTTGTGTGCCACAGTGTAACTGCAAAGGATCAAGAAATCCAGAATTAAGCTTCCATTTATTTCCAAATGACAAATTTAAAATTTCAGTTGCTTCGGCTAATGGAAGTAAAGAATTAATCAGATGATTTGGAACTAATATTTGTTCAGCTTCAGTTAAATATCTACTTCCGATCGAACTTTGAATAAACTGAAATATTTTTTCTAAAAGCAATCAATTTTCCATGACGTAATGGCGGAGAAATTATAGCACGAATATTAAGTCGTAACACATACAGAACAAAAATAAATACACGTGGCTATTATAATTACTAACAACAAAAGCTGAAAAAGCGCCATCTATCGATCATTACAAACGCGGATTGCATCATTTTCTTGCAATCATGGTAATGTACTTATCTGATATAAACAAACAGTTGATTGTGACGTTATATTTATCAAATTAGTTAAAATAAATAAGGTTACAAATAAGATACCTAAGGTTACTTTGTTACAAATATGGTACCTTTCATTTGGTACCTTATTTGTAACGAAGTTTTGATTAGATACTTTAGAATCAATTAAAATATGAAAATAATTTCAAAACTGGACATTTAAATTTATGATTGTTACCAAAAAAATTTACCAGTTATTGTTATTTATATATATATATATATATTGGGGGAGAGGGGCATAAGATAAAATAATGTTTTCACGCAAAAAATAAAAATTAAAAAATATTAAATTTGCTCATGCATATAAAAAATACTTATCAAAATGAGTTGAAGAAGTAAACGAAATAAGTACTGAGTTATATTACGATAAATACGATATATAATATGATACATTATCTTAGACCTATCGTCCAGGGTCAGTAGGTATTTTCGTTAAAAGAAATAGTTTGTTCGTTCGGTGCAACTCGCACATTAGTCCCGTCAGGTGCAACTAGCATATTTGTCCCGTCAGGTGCCACTTGCACATTAGTCCCCTTTAAATATAGTGTCCAGCGAAGCTGGCCAAGCATTCGTTGATTTACTACATTAACTGATTTCACATTCCGTCATTTTTGACGGGGTTATATACTAGTAATAACAATAATAATAATAATAATTGTCTCATGCGATAGACGTAGCCGGTCATAGCATATTGTAATATTATATTTGGCTTGAAACTGCTGTCATTCTGTAGTTGATCGATTAAATCAAATAAATATAGGAAATAACTTGAAAGCAAATATTATGTACATCACGTATAATGTTGTTCATAAGTAACTGGGATTCAAATATAAAAGGACTACTTCAAGTTTTTCGATACTGTCCGTATCGAAACTGTCATATGTGATAAGCACCCAAATGGAAGCCTACGGGTAAGCCATTATCGCAGGCAATAGGGACAGGCACCGCAAACTGAGAGGACGAACAAGGCGCTGCCGAAGGCAGCGGGAACCCAAAGCAAGCCTTTAAGCGATTTCAGTATTATATTTTCTTTTTTTTATAAAGCTATATAGAAAAGAGTTTCCTTTAAATATAGTGGCCAGCGAAACGGGCAGAGCCTGCTAGTACTTAATACAATAATGCTTTATGGTAAATATGCGACATTTAGCTCATTTATTAAAACATAACTTTTTTAGGGCTGTGCCGATTAATCGATTAATCCGTCAAATGCTTAGTCCCGATCAATTTTTTTAATCGAGTTAATCAGCTTGATTAATTCGATTAAATTTTTTCAAAATCCGATTAAAATTTTCAAACTACGGATTAAAGTAAAAGTGCTGTTCTGTCTACAAAATATTTTTTTCACATATTTTGATAACAAACATTCTAAGAAACTTCCGTCAAATAATGAAAAGCAAATAAATAAATAAAAATAAAACCTCTCAAAAGAAGTTGTTGCACTTCTGTTGAAAGAGAAAAAGGGAGGACAGTTATTAAACAAAACGCCGTTTTATGTCCACGCTGGGGCACACCGCCTGTAGTCTTCTGCAGAGAGTGTTGGCTAGGGCAATAGTTATCCCAGAAACAAGAAGCTTCCAAAATATGGAAATGCTCAAGATAAAGAAAAAAAAAAAGGGAAGTATCTTGATTTCCACTATCATTTTGATGGAGGAAATATCAACAGCAATATCTTCTAGCGTTTATTATTTGTTCAGAATTGCTGATAATAACTATTGAAGTAGAAACAGAAAGTAACATTCTGCTTTCTAGTCCGAAATGACGAAGAACTGAAATATAATAAAATCTTTTTGTAAAAAAATAGAACCGACTCCAAAAAGCAACTACTACTCAAACAACTAAAAAAAAACAATTGGTATAAAGTGAAACTGTAAATTGCGTCTAAAAGTATAAAATAATTTCCTTTTGCAAACAACATATAACACTACAATTAATCATAACTTTTGAAGTCGGCGCAAAATTAAATAAAATTTAATTAGTTTTTAAAGGTTTGTTTTTAGATCGGTAGCAACAAAAGCTGTTGTCTCGAATGATCCATTTTTATGTTTCTTTTATTATTTTATCACTGTATACAATTGGTCCATCAGTAGCATCTACATAGAACAGTGGACATTCTTCAAAATGCGGAATTTATGTTTCTACGAAGTTAGAGTTTCCTTTGCTAGTTTGGTATAACTTTGAATACTATCATCCTTGGTGGCTTTTGGATTTGACGATCGAAACGTAATGCAAAAGTATATACGCAAGATGTATATTTTCAAATTATATATTGTACAAAGTATTGTTTCATAATCTTGATTACTCTCTTAATATAACTTATCAAAAAACTCATGATATCCAAAAGAAATTATGCTGGTGACAATGCGAAATGTGTATTTTGAATAGGATTTGATTTTTTTATTGAATAAAGGTATAAATTTTTAATTAATTTTGCGCCGACTTCAAAAGTTATGATTAATTGTAGTGTTATATGTTGTTTGCAAAAGGAAATTATTTTATACTTTTAGACGCAATTTACAGTTTCACTTTATACCAATTGTTTTTTTTTAGTTGTTTGAGTAGTAGTTCCTTTTTGGAGTCGGTTCTATTTTTTTACAAAAAGATTTTATTTTTCTCTTTTCAGTGAACACTTATTCATACAGCAGAACATCAGAAGACGTTCGACGGCAGTTTCATAAATCACAACTTCCAAGAAGAGTGACATAACTCAAAAAATGGTTTATGTCACTGAAAAATACATGAAATGCACCCAATGTGAACAAAAAAGTTACATCTCCATCTAGAAAGTTATCGACTCGAGAAACAGTTGTGCCAGTTTTATCCTAGTCAAGTTATTTTTAAGTGGATTTTTCTCAAATGCAGCATTTGTAAGTTGTGTCACTTTTCTTGTCTTTATCGGATATGAGCAAAAAACTATCTATTGAATGAACATACGTTAAATTAAAAAGTCTTTAGAAATGTAAAGAACGGCTACGCTGAATTCGTAACCAAAAATTTTCTTAGGCATCTATATTGAACTTTACAGTGAATACGTGTCAACTGATTTTACCAGTGTAGTTGCATGCGTTCAGCAGTTAGAGTGAGATGAGACTTTTGTGAGTATCCTGTAATTTGTTTATATCTTAATGAAATCCTAATGAAACCTATTTCAGGCCAAGATCACTACGACAATAAAAAATGTATTAAAATTAAATGATCTCTTACTAAGTTATAAGCTAACAAATTTCAACAACAACAATGAGAAACATGGTTTGTATTGAGAACCTCTTCTTTTATGAAGTCGGTTTAAAACGTCTATGCGTTAATCGATGTGACCGCTTAGAATAACCATACTTGGAATTTTACATAGCATAAAAGTCACCCACTACGCTGCAACGTATGCAATGTCGTTCAAGTGTACACAAAATAGGAAATTGGGAACAAACAAATGCACGTTTTAAGCGTTCTGTTTTTAGCATTAATGTCTAAACTATCTTTTCGTACTAAATCGATGATGCTCTGCAATTTTATAATTCACTTTTTTCCCCTGTCTTGAACCGTTTCCGAGATAGGAACACTAACTCCACTGTTTTCTACCAGATGGCGCTGTAGGCGGTTGAATCGCGTAGCACATGTCCACCTTACTATACCTTCATACCACTTTTATCACAATAGCTGCAGCTGTTTAGCAGTTAAAAGAGTCGGTACTGACTTTTTTAGGCACCCTGTATTTTCTTTTGATCGTAAAGATATTACAATGGGACCTATTCAAGACCAAGATCTTTACAATAAAACAAAAAGTATCAAACTCGGATCATCCGTTCAGAAGTTATGAACTAACAAAAAAAAAAAAAAAAAAAAAAAAAAAAAAAAACATACACTTTGAATTGAGAACTTTTACCTTTTTGAAGTTTGTTAAATAGAGCATCTCTTACGAAGTTATAAGCTTACGAATTCCAGCAACGACATATAACTCGAATTAAGAACACCCTCCTTTCTGAAGTTGGTTGAAAACGACTTTGCGCTAATCGATGTGACCGCTTACAGTAACAGTACTTTGAACTACAGAGTATACGTGTCATCCGCTACGCTGCAAAGTGTGCAACGTTGTTGAAGTGCGCACAGTGTAGGAAATTGGGAACAAACAACTGCACGTTTTAAGCGTTCTATTTTTAGCAATAATGTCTAAAAACTGTTTTTTTGTAGTAAATCCATGATACTCTACAACTTCGTAATTAACCTTTCTTCCATCTTGAACCGTTTTTGAGATAGGAGTGTTTATTCCGCTGTTTTTCACCACATGGCGCTTTATTTTCTTTAGATTGTAAAGATATTACAACAGGACCTACTTCAGAACAAGATCTTTACAACGAAACAAAATGTGTCAAGTAACCGTATTTTGAACTATATAGCGTATGTCTCACTATCTACGCTACAACGTGTGCAATGTAGCTCAAGTGTGCATAGAGTAAAAAATTGCGAACAAACAAATGCACGTTGTTAGCATTTTATTTTTATCATCAGTGTCTAAACTATCTTTTCGTACTAAATCGATGATGCTCTGCAGATTTATAATTCACTTTTCCCCCCTGTATTGAACCGTTTCCGAGATAGGAACGCTAGCATGAATGTCTAAACTACCTTTTTGTACTAAATAGGTGATACTCTTCAACTTTGAAATTCACCTTTTCTCTAGAACCGTTTTAGAGATAGGAACACTTACTTCGCTATTTTCCACCAGGTGGCGCAGCAAGCGGTTTAACCTGGTACTGCATGGCCACTTTGCTATACTTACATACCATTTTTATCACTATAGCTGCACCCATTTTGCAGTTAAAAGAGTTGGGACTGATTTTTTTGGGCATCCTGTATTTTCTTTTGATCGTAAAGATATTACAATGGGACCTATTTCAGACCAAGACCTTTTCAACAAAATAAAAAATATTAAAATCGGAGCATCCGTTTAGAAGTTATGAGCTAACAAACATTAAAAAAAACATACGGTTTGAATTGAGAACCTTCCTTCTTTTTTGAAGTCGGTTAAAAATACCTAGAATACTTTTTAAATTCTAATAAATTCACCGCAAAACGGATACAAATCTATATAAACAAAGACCTTTTTGTACTAAATAGGTGATACTCTTCAACTCTGAAATTCACCTTTTCTCTAGAACCGTTTTAGAGGTAGGAACACTTACTTCGCTATTTTCCACCAGGTGGCGCAGTAAGCGGTTTAACCTGGTACTGCATGGCCACTTTGCTATACTTACATACCATTTTTATCACTATAGCTGCACCCATTTTTCAGTTAAAAGAGTTGGGACTGATTTTTTTGGGCATCCTGTATTTTCTTTTGATCGTAAAGATATTACAATGGGACCTATTTCAGACCAAGACCTTTTCAACAAAATAAAAAATATTAAAATCGGAGCATCCGTTTAGAAGTTATGAGCTAACAAACATAAAAAAAAACATACGGTTTGAATTGAGAACCTTCCTTCTTTTTTGAAGTCGGTTAAAAATACCTAGAATACTTTTTAAATTCTAATAAATTCACCGCAAAACGGATACAAATCTATATAAACAAAGACCTTTTTGTACTAAATAGGTGATACTCTTCAACTCTGAAATTCACCTTTTCTCTAGAACCGTTTTAGAGGTAGGAACACTTACTTCGCTATTTTCCACCAGGTGGCGCAGTAAGCGGTTTAACCTGGTACTGCATGGCCACTTTGCTATACTTACATACCATTTTTATCACTATAGCTGCACCCATTTTTCAGTTAAAAGAGTTGGGACTGATTTTTTTGGGCATCCTGTATTTTCTTTTGATCGTAAAGATATTACAATGGGACCTATTTCAGACCAAGACCTTTTCAACAAAATAAAAAGTATTAAAATCGGAGCATCCGTTTAGAAGTTATGAGCTAACAAACATAAAAAAAACATACGGTTTGAATTGAGAACCTTCCTTCTTTTTTGAAGTCGGTTAAAAACAATGAAGAATTTGAGATTTTTATAATAATGATAAGGGATTTTGAGAATTTATTTAAAAATACTAGTTACAAGCGAGGTGGACAAGACGTGAACTATAAAACTAAACGAGGTGGACTATAAAACTAAAATATATGTAAATTTATTTAATTTTTCTTTCAAAATGAACTGAAAATTAATTTATTAAAATTAAAATTAAATAAGCGAAAATATTTATATAAAATTTACACTTTAAGTCACCAGTTATTACTCTGAAAATTGATTTAAATTTCAGCTATGAAACGGATATAATCGCTTAGACCAAAAAAAAAAAAAAAAGAAGACATCAGTCAAATGTATGAATAAAATAATATTATAGAGAATTTATATTTTAGAATATAAAAGTAATAATATATATAAGTTATTTCACAGATGTATTTCCGAATAAAAATTTTATTTAAGAATATACTAGGAATATATTTTTTCATTATTTATTTGCATGTTTATTATAATTATTATTTCTTGTTTAAGGAACTAGTCAAATTAATGTCTATATCATTTTTATGGTTTGTTGTGTACTACCTGTCTATCTATACCTATCTGTCTATCTATCTATCTATATATATATATATATGTATATATAAATATGAGTTTTATTCATCATTCAAATAAAATTATATACAGAAAAATGAAAACCGATTAAAAATCCGATTAATCGATTAATGAACTACTAATAACCCAGTTAAAAGTGTTAATCGGTTCCCTCCCCTAAAATTTTTATTTATGTATTTAAAACTTCATTTGTATTTTTTAATTAATTTACAAAAAAAAAAAAAAAAAAAAAAAACTCATATTTGGCATGTAAATTTGTTTTACAAATTTTTAGTTTTAAAAGCATAATAAAATGGGTTAATGATCTAGTGAAAGTGTGTATGGACCAGTGAAAAATCTTAAAATGACTGGTCCTGGGGGCCAGTGATGTAATTTTCTTAATTTCTACCCCTGGTTAAAACCACCATGGGAAGGTATTCAAATTCCACTCATCGACATTTATGTACAATTGACACCTGCATTGCAAGGATTAGCGAATATTTAAAAAAAAAAAAAAAAAAAAAAAAACGAATGTTTTGCGGATTGTAGCAGCAGCGATGGCAATTCTTGACAAGGTTCATTTTAGGACCTACAGCGGCGTTTAGTAGGCAATGACCTTCATGGCTCTCCACAAGTAAAAATCAAGAGGCGATAAATCAGGTGATATTGGGGGCCACCAGAGAGGATCATCCCGTCAATTCATCTACTTCCAAAGCTCGCTTATGCTTTGGCATAGTGCCAACTTGTACGTTTCTTTGCTACTGGAAATTTTTAATAGATATATTTAAGAAACTTTTCAGGAATTTTCTGCCATTCAACGAAGTGATTTTCTTTTCTTTTTTTGAAGTGGAAACTTCTTTAGGCGCGTTGAGCACTTTTGGGTGAACAAATATCATGAAACTCGCGTCATCGTCAGCTAATGCTTTGAATGAAATTCTGCAGGCGTTCGTTACCATGACAACCTAGTCACTGAGAATCTGATCGAGAAGAAACATATTTTTTGCCAATTGACATCACGTGGTTTTCTACTAGGAATAAAAGTTGCAAATTTCAAAATGCTTCAATTTTCTTCTAAATTCTTTGAAACTTACAGTGCGCCATTAACAGCACACGGGATAGTTGCAGTTCAGATTTCATCGATTTTTGAAAAAAATTACATTTTAATTGCAAAATAAATTTTATTCTAATACGCGCATTTCAATTTCTAATTATGATTAAATTATTTTTAATGCATCATTCGAAAGATATTTTAAAGTTCTTTTATATTATTGAAAGTGCAATTCAAGATTTCAGCTGATTTACACGTTTTGAGGTCTCCTTAATGGGTTTTCTTCTGTATCTCAGCTACTAATTAAACTAATTTCATAAGTAATCAATATTTTTACCTAATATAAGGCTTAGTTCATTTAATTTGGGTAGCTACAAATATTGTGCCGAATCATATAATACAGATTACAAACACTTCTTTACAAGCCAAAAATTATTCGAAAATAATAACCTAATAGCTCGAAGATACAATTCACAAGTTACTTAGTTTTCACTTCTATCGGCAGTCCCCAAAGACTGCTTTGATTTTTTTTTTTTTTTTTTTTAAGAAATAGTGATGTTAAAATTCCGAACACGTTGGCACATATGCATTTGGAACCCTTCTTTCCTATGTGATTCCGATTCTTATTCATGTTTCGTACCTCCTCTCCAAGTTAATACGTGGAGTTCAGAAATATCCTGTATATAAATCCGAAGCATTTCTACCCTATAGAAGCAGAGTTATAACAGCTATAATTTAGGTCCAGAATTTTAGCCAGTCAATCGAGTATAGCAGTCTTATCTTCAAACCACATTTTGTGTCTTTTGCAAAGTTAATCGATGCATTATTTTCTCGAAAATTATAATTAACAGCCCCCTTATCGCACTTTTTTACTTTCTTTTACCCACACGTATGGTAGAGAAAGTATTGTTTTTGGGTCAAGTTTTCGAAAGTGAGTTTTTGTTATATTTATACGTTTTGAGGTCCCGTAAATACGAAAATCATGTTTTTACCGGTTGGTCTGTGTGTGTATGTGTCTGTCTGTGTGTTTATGTGTCAGTCTGTTGTCAGCATATCTCAAGAACAAACAGCAGCAGAAATTCCAAACTTGGTATTCTAAATGTGTATCATATAGGGATACTATACTAAACTTTTCCTTGAGATGAAGGAAATGGTTCGTGTACAGGGACACCCAAGAAAATTCAAATACATTACGTCTACGGGAAAAATTGCAGGTAAGTAGAGTTTGATATCTATAGACTGCATTAAACCACATGAAACGAATATATATTTTGTATATGCGTAAAGTTTCATGAAGAATATCGTAAGAACATCAATCACTGTCCGTTTGCAGGGCTACACAAAAGAACTAGATTATAGTGGGACAATGCTTGAAAATTTATAAAAGTTTATTTTAGGTTGTGACGTGTGTTATTAATGTAGGATTATATTTATGTGCGCCATGTGTTATGTACATAACCTTCAAAGGATATACAGGGCTACCAATATTTAAGCCCTAACATTATTATTATTATTATTATTACTAGCAGACTTTGCCCGCTTCGCTGAGCACTATACTTAAATGAGTTCTCAAAATTCCATTACATTATTAATAATCTAAGTTAAAGTTCCCTCTGTATTCCATAGAGGTTTTACCCGCTCTCAACGTGAGGATTCCGGGTCCACATTGCCTTCGGCAACAACTTACCCGCTTCTTACTTCCCCTTCCCCAGCGGCTAAGTTAGAAGTTTCGCAAAATCTCACCAAAGTACATAATGCGTACACCTAATCAACATCCACACACCAAAACGCATCATTCTAAGATAATGTAAAGCGAATTCAAACAGAATAACGTGTTTTTACGCGTGTTTATTGCCCCCCTCCCACAAACCGAAGGGGGTAAGTGGGTGAATTTCGTAAAATCTCGTTACAATAAGTGTCAGATACATATAAACAATTTGCGCACCAAATTTCGTAACCGCAGATCCCATAGCTTTCCCAAAACAAATTTAGCGCTAAAGGGAGGGGGGAAGTCTTGAATTTGCAACTCCCCCCCCCCCCTCAAAAAAAAATCGAAAATCACAAAAAAACGAAAATGTGTTTTTGTAAATATTCTAAAGAAGACACGTGGCTATTTACAATACCTTTGTAATATCTTTAGTAGAGCTCTAATAAAAAATCCGGAATTTCTTAAATTTCCCCCCTCCTTTAAGAATCAAAAATTCTAAAATCGTACATAATGTTTTATTTATACTCAAGTTTAGTCTCATCATGTGCATTTTCTTCACCGTGATGTAATTTGGGGCCGAGTTATGCTTACAAACGTGTTTTTGCTTCATGTCCCGCTGGGGGAAAGGGGGGCATTTCGATAAATCCCGTTTCTTTAGGTGCCGGTTGCATATAAAAAATCCAAGCACCAAACATCGTGACCACAGCTATCATAAATTTTCCAGGACAAATTTAGCGCTAAAAAGGGTCTCTCGAATTTGCCCTTTGTAACACATACCCCCCCCCCCCCCCAAAGAAAAAAAAATGGCAGATCACAAAAATCAAAAATGCGTTTTAGGAAATATCCTAAGAAAGTCGCATAGACTTCTTTCAACATCTTTATTCCATTTTTGGTAGAGTTCGACTCAAATCGAGAATTTTCAAAATTTCCCGCCAAAAATCGATTTTCTCCCTTCCTTCCTTTAAAAATCGAAAATTCCTAAATCGTAGATAATGTTTTATTTGTGCTCATGAATAGTCTCCCTATGTGGAATTTCTTTATTGTGAAGTAATTAGGAGCCAAGTTATGCTCACAAACGTGTTTTTGTCTTTTTCTCCCGCAGGGGGGAACGGGGGGGGAGATTTCGGAAAAGTTGATAGATATAATTTTAAATTGAGTAAAGACCTAAATTCCTTTCAAGCGCCGTTGAATTCCGTCCAGCCGTTCTCAAGTGATACCCGGACAAACGTGTTTTTGTCTTTTGCCCCCAGGGGGGGGGAACGGGGGAATTTCTGAAAAGTTGATAGGTATAATTTTAAGTTGAATAAAGATCTAAGTTTCTGCCAAGCGCTGTTGAATTCAGTCCAACCGTTCTCAAGTAATGCCCGGACAAACGTGTTTTTGTCTTTTGCCCCCCTGGGGAAGCGGGGGGGATTTCTGAAAAGTTGACAGGTATAATTTTAAGTTGGGTGAAGGCCTAAGTTTCTGCCAAGCGCCGTTGAATTCCGTCCAGCCGTTCTCGAGTGATGCCCGGACAAACGTGTTTTAGTCTTTTGTCCCCCAGGGGGGAACGAGGGGGAATTTCTGAAAAGTTGATAGACATAATTTTAAGTTGGGTGAAGACCTAAATTCCTGCCAAGCGCCGTTGAATTCCGTCTAGCCGTTTTCAAGTGATGTCCGGACAAAAAAAGCGACATAGAGACACGATGACACACACACACACACACAGGCAAAATTTTCTGAAGTCATTTTCGGCTTTCATAGGGTGTAAAACGTGAAGATATCGAAAAAAATTTTGATTCCGACAAATTTACAGACAAAAGTCTGATTTTATTAATATAGATTATTATTATTATTGTTAGTAAAAGTGTTTTTCTCTAACATTTGACCATGCCCAGGAAAGCTGCTCAGGAATTGAAATTAATTCCTTATATCCAAATGGTAAACAATGTATTTTTTAAGCTAAGTATTCATCAATAGGTTTTTTGTATATTTACACGTTTTGAGGCTGCCTGAATACCGAAGTCAAATTTTTAACAATTGGTGTTTAGCTGTGTTTCTTACAGTAAAATTAAAAACAAATAATTTCAGGCGATCCAAATGCTGTATTTTGAAGTTAATACGTGTGTTGCTGGAAAAGTTTTATCAAGATTGATAAGTTTCAAGAAATGTTGCGTGTGCAAATTTTTTAGATAATTTTAAATGAACTTTTGAATATAATAACAGATTTGAATTCTATATAAATGTAGGTATAATAATGAAACGGTAGGTTGAGGTGGGCGGTAGCCCCCCTCACTCAGAGTTATATGTCAAATGAAGCTGTTCCGAGGCCTAATTTGAATTGTTTTAACATAACTTTAAGTTCACATATAACAGTACTCGTAATCTTACCCCTTAATCAGCAATCTGTATTTATGGTATTAAATTTCAGGGTAAGAGAAAGTCGTGTGAGGGACACACCAGATTACTTTTTAATATATATATCTATATATATCTCCTTTTTCAGAAATCGCTTTTTAACAAATAGTGTATTTTATGAACCTTCTACAAAACCAATATCCATCTAATCACCAGACAAAAAAAGCGATTAAAATCGTAAGAAATCCCCATCATTTTTACTTTCCAAACATACATTATGTAAGGAAAGTATTGCAGTCATGTCAAAAATCTGACTTTCAGATTTTAGTGTATTTACACGTTTTGAGGTCCCCTGAGTTCATAATTGCTGTATATGTATGTGAATGAACAAGATAGTGTCTAAACGCTTTGCTGGAATAAGTTGAAAGTTGGTACGTGTGTATAGCCCGTAGCACAAACTACATAGATTTTGATGAATTCAGCATTTATAGTTTTTTACAGGGCAACAGCGAAAAATTCTTTATCAGTATACCCTATGTGCTCAAATTTTTAAAGTGCAATAACGTCAAAATGCCTGATCCGATTGAGCTGAAAATTTATGAGGAGCAAACATTCAAACCGTGTTTTCTCCTTCGAATGCAATTTTTCAGAAAACACAAAAAACTGATGAATTAAAAAATAACCCTTCTTAGACCCTAATTATCATTTGTTTAGTTGTATTATTGGTTACTAGGAAGATCTGTAGGCCTACTTTACCTAATAAACTTAGAGTTAATTAGAAAAATGCATTTGAAATTTGGAGAAAGCATGTTTTGACCGAAACACAGAGGAGAAAACATGTTTTGAATGTTTCCAATGTGGAGAAAGCATGTTTTGACCGAAACACAGAGGAGAAAACATGTTTTGAATGTTTCCAATGTGGACAAAACATTTTTTTAATAAAAAAGTATGTAGCTCGAATATTGATGAAATAACATTCTTAATGTAATAAAGTAATTAACAGAACAGATTTTGTTATGTAATTATAAAATTAAATTAAATATTTACGCTTGAAAAATCATCATGCAACTTGTAAGGAAGAACTAAAATTTTTAAGCCAATTTGAAATTTAAATTTTTAAACCAATATCTTCACTTAAGCAATTTCCTGCTTCCTCTGTTTCTTCATATTCTACATGAAAGTTATTAGTAATGATATCTTTATACCATTTAAAATCAGGCTGATTTTTTCACTCTTCACCATACAGTAATTGTAAAAGTGTGTCTACGTCATTCTGATGCCTTTAAGTTTGAGATGAATTCTCTTACCTTGTTTTTTTTTTTTAATGCTTAAGTGGCTTTTTCTATCACCTCCTCTCTTTTCCTCAATAGGTTCATCAGCATGTACCTTAGTAACAATATCGGCTAGCATTGTACGACCTATTTTAGTTATAGCCATGAAATTGTTTTTACACACAGGAATTCTCCTACCACTGCTACTAGTAATAAAATAAGAAGCAGAAAATGCATGCTGTAAACGAGATGATTGCGATTTATTTTGGGTTGGGTTATTAGGTCTACGTCGAGTTACATTTTTTGTAACAACCAATGAGGCTATAATAGAATCATGTCGCTGTTTGTCCGGAATTTCGTAAAGTCTATCCCGAAACTTCTTAACGTCATTAGGTCTAACATCAGTGCATGAAAAAGTATTAATAGAATGTTTGCATGGAGCATAAATGTTGTTATCTAAAGGTGCTGAATATCGTTTCTTTTTCGCTTCTTTTTTTCCCCACCAATTCTCTGTCTTTTTCTAGTTCCATAATTAGAAGTACTCACTAATACACCATCTATTAATTCTTCCATTAAAAAATAAATAAATAAATAAATAAATAAAATATATAAATAAATAATAATAATAATAAAGTACACTCCTCTAAAATGAAGAAAACAAGATAGAACTAACGAAAAAACAAACATAAAAGCTGGTACATGTACGAGTCACGCGACCAGAAAGAGCAGTACTGACTGGTTGGCTGGAGAAATCACAGTTTGACTGAAAACAGGCTCTGGAGGAAACACTGTTTGATTGAAACCCTAACTTTCTAAGAGCATTTATAATGTGATAAAAATTATTTTGGTTTAAAATAATAGTATAATTTTGTGCTATTTAATGTTGAGTTCACAGAAAAATCACTAACTCATTTTTTTTTATTTTTGGAGAAAACACGGTTTGAATGTTTGCTCCTCTTATATACATGTCTGTCATATCTTTGCATGATCACTGACACACGAAGTGTATAAATTTTGCTGAATTTAACACTTATAGTTTTTTTACAGAGACACAAAGAAAAATTCTTTATCATTGTGGCATATGCACACAAATTATTTAAAGTGCGACAGCGATTAAATCCCTTATTTGATTGAGCTAAAAATTTATAAACCTGTTTCAGATCACTATCACACAAACTGTATGAATTCTAGAGAATCTAGCACTTATATATTTTAGAGGGACAAAAAGCAAAATTCTTTATCATTATGGCTTATGGACTCAAATAATTTAAAGTGCTATAACGTCTGAACGCTTCATACAAATGAGCTGAAAATTTATATACATGTTTAGGTCACCAGAGCACGAACTGTATAGATTTTTACAGGAACATAATGAAATTTTCTTTATCATTATGATCTATGGGCTTAAATCATTTGAAAGGTAATAGCGTTAAATTAAACAACACATTATATACAAAAACTAGTTGGCATAGGTGGATTCTGCTCAGTTCCCCACCATATTTATGGTCTCATAAATTTCTAGTGCGAGACATATTATAATCCTGTTAAAAAAATCAATTTGACCAAAGCTTGATACAGGGACAGAAAGAAATCCCCGCCTAATAGGCTATCCATCGTTCACTTCCATATATTTATCTTATTCTAATCTATTAATTTATTTTATCAGGGTCAATTCCGTTGTTTATGTTTCACGCCAATGTTTTCATTTCCAGTGCAATAATCCTCAAAATTCATATTTACAGTCGGCTGCAAAATTATTCGAGCACTAGCAATAATCCTTGCCAAAAAAAAGTACACTTAATACAGCTTTGTTAAATAAATCCTTGTCGAGTCATGTTCTTAATCAGTCTAAGAACATGATTCGACAAGGATTTACTTAGCAAAACAGTCTTAAGTGTACTTTTTAAATATAGGAATTATTGGCTAGTGCTCGAATAATTTTGCAGCCGACTGTATATGAAAAAATTACAATTTCGCTATGTTGATAAAATCGTAAATTACGAATAATTTACGAAATTTTCCTATTAGAATATTTGTATTCAATCATGTTCAACAAAATATCAGAAATGTAATTTTGAAGTTGTCTAATGTATTTATGATCCTCAAAATGGAAGTTTATGCTCAATTTTGCCTTATTCTGACATGTTAAGTAAATCGTAAATTCCAAATAACTTACGAATTTTTTAAATTGGAAAAATCATAGTCTATGATATTCATGCCAGCAACCTAAATAATATTTCGAAAGTGGTTTGACATCTTTACGATGAAAATATCCCTCAAAATTGACGTTTATGTTAAAATTTGCTCTATTCTGCCATGTTAAGAAATTCGTAAATTTCCAATAACTTACGAAATTTTTATATTTGAAAATTCATAGTCATTAATATTCCTGCCAGTGTCCTAAATAATATTTCAAAAGTAGTCTGACATCCTTGCGATGAAAATATCGATCAAAATTGACGTTTATGTGAAATTTTGCCCTATACTACCATGTTAAGAAATTAGTAAATTTCCAATAACTTGCGAAATTTTCAAAGTAGCATATTTATAGTTACTGATGTTCATTCCGGCATCAAAACGGATATTTCAAAACTGGTCTGACATTTTTAGAGTAAAAAGTTTACATTTAATGCACGTTTAAGTGAATTTTTGTCCTATTCTCCCATGTTAAGAAAATCGTAAATTTCTAATAACTTACAAAGTTTTAAAATCGAATGTTGCAAATGAATAGGGTTCTTGCCAGTGTCGAAAGTAATATTTTAAAACTGATCTGACCTCTCTGCGACAATTTGTTCTTGAGATATCGTGTACACAGACTAACAAACTAACGAACTAACGGACTAACGGACTAACGGACTAACAGACACCCTACAGACAGACACCATACAAATTTTGTCATTTTCGGATTCCTCACATCTGAAAACGTGTAGAAAAGTCAAAAAACTGAGGTCGAAAATTTTCACGATTACCTAAGTTCCCCATTCCTATAGTATGATGGGGAACTAATAATTATACGATAAAGAAAAAAAAAAAACCTTTATATACCATGTTTTAAACTTTCTGATGAATCATAGAGCTCTTATGAATGTGCATAAAATTTTTACAGTGATTACCAACGAGATATATAAAGTAGAGTGATAAATGGTAGCCCTTGAGAAGGTCCAAGATGAGTCATGTGACATGCTCTCCTTGCACCTGCGTATTCGATGGTTCCCTTGGTAACAGCTTATTTTCAGTAAATTTCTGTGGCAACGGTTTGAAGATTGTTCTTCGCATAAGTCATAAATGCCAATGTTTTGTTTACTTATACGTAGTTTAATATTCTTTTGTTCTAAATCATTTTGATTTTGATTTTACTTCTCTTTTATTTCGTGTAGTTGAACTTTAACCGACAAAATGCTTAAAATGCTTTATTATTTGTTGTTAAATTTAGCTCTTTAAAAGTTTAAATTTTCTTTCTTTTAGAAACACTTTTAAACTTTGTTGGGAAACGATGAAAAAAAAGGTATTTTATTATTTATTAAAATGTGAAATATGTGTAAAATTATTTTAAAAACAATTTATTTCGGTCATAGGACTGTAATGTTATCTAATAATAATGATAATTTGTCGAATTGATATTTTAAATGCTAAAATAGCGATAGAGGGCCAAACACAGCAAACTATTCGAGCATGTCACGTGATTCATCTTGAACCACGGAAAGTTAATCCTTCATCCATTGAATCAGCACTCTAATTTATATATCTCGTTGGTGATTACCACGGAGTAAAAAGACAGGAGAAGAAGGTAACGCTGAAATTTTGTGATGTTGTTTTCTAATGTTTACAGATGGCGCCAGCGTGCAATCCTTCCTTCTCTCCATCTTCCGCAATGTTATTCAATGGGGAAATGTCTCGTTTTAATTATTTTTTTAAAAATAATATCAAGCTGAAAAAATTTCGATTGAAAGCAAATTTCATTAAATAGAGTATTCTAACCAACATGTTTTTTTTAAAGAGCCATTTTATACTAATTTTACTTTGAAAGAAAGCTTTTAAAAAATGACGATTCTTATGAACCGAAGCTAGCTAAAACAGACAATTGGGAGGAAGGAGAATGGATGAAATTTTGTAAAGAAAAAAAAATAAACTTACTTTAGGTGCAGAAAACACGAACTCGGACTTTATTTTCCTCCTAGGGCTTTTTTTAGTTTTTCTTATCACTATCATAGCCTGTTTTACAACTAGGAACGAAGTATTTATTTGAAACATCTGAATTATGCAGTTTTAAGAACTTACAAAGAAATTAAATTGCTTAAAATAAAAAAATTTAAATGTACTTCAGCAAAATTCTATTGAAAACAACAGTATATCCACGCCGAAGTAGGGAGGAATGACAAGTGGCGCCCTCAATATTTACCAAAAATTTAGATCACAGTTTCGTAGCTTTCTCCCATTGGACCTTCAACTCCTATTAATATTACTCCGTGGTGATTACGATGTCAACTTTTGTGAGATGCATAATTTAACTTTTTACAATTTTTTAACGTTCACGTTTAATTAAATGTATTTATTTTTATGTCGAAAGAAAATGAACTCGTAAATTTTTTTTGGCAACAATTAAATTATAGCTAATATTTTGATGGCTTTTTTAACGCTATCAGGATGTTATTATCTTCATATTTCAATTAATTATAAGAAAACTAATCAAAAATTTAAAATTCGGACTACGAAGTATTGTGTTGTCACCAGTTTCTGAGCTATTGTGAAAGTTTCAAATGTCTAGCTAGTAGGGAAGTTAGTTAAAATTCGATTACAAGATTTGTACCGGACAAACAAACAAACGAATAAACAAACAAGAATAACAAGAATAAAAGTTAATAAAAACTAGTTGGCATAGATGGTGGACTCTGCTCAGTTCCCCATCATATTTATGCTCTCATAAATTTCTAGTGCGAGACATATTATAATCATGTTAAAAGAAATGAATTTGACCAAAGCTTGATACTGTGACAGAATGAAATCCCCGTCTAATAGGCTATCCACCGTTCACTTCGATATATTTATCTCATTCTAATCTATTAATTTATTTTATCAGGGTGAATTCCGTTGTTTAGATTTCTTGCTATTATTTCCAATGCAATAATCCTCAAAATTCATATTTATATGAAAAATTTACAATTTCGCTATGTTGATAAAATCGTAAATTATGAATAATTTACGAAATTTTCCTATTAGAATATTTGTATTCAATCATGTTCAAACAAATATCATAAATGTAATTTTGAATTTGTCTAATGTATTTATGATCCTCAAAATGGAAGTTTATGCTCAATTTTGCCTTATTCTGACATGTTAAGTAAATCGTAATTTTCCAATAACTTACGAAATTTTTATATTGGGAAAATTCATAGTCATTAATATTCATGCCAGTGTTCTAAATAATATTTCAAAAGTAGTCTGACATCTTTACGATGAAAATATCTCTCAAAATTGACGTTTATGTGAAATTTTGCCCTAAACTGCCATGTTAAGAAATTCGTAAATTTCCAACATTGTAATAAAATACTCAAACACCCCATTATAATGTCCTCTTTTGTTTATATAACGACTTCTCTTACTTTAATTTATTTATAGAATCGTTAATTACTTAATATTCAGAAAGTCGAGTGGAGTCATTCCAGAATTTTTAGATTTGGAAAATGCGTCCTTTTCCTTTGGAAGCGCATGCCAGTATGAATGTATAGCGTCGGGACCACCCATATTTAACTTCATTATAGCAATGAAAATCATTTTTGACTAATTTAATTGTTTTTATAGGTGTTTCTCTACCAACTGAATGTGAGCTTTTCTACGGCCTGGTGTTAATGGCGAACGCCTGGATGGTTTAACATAGAATTTCTTAGCTTTAAATTGTTCTTCTTATAGTTCATACTAATGCTGGCGTCTTTATCCGGCTTTCAATTTATTTTTCTGTCAGTATTTTATTTGCTACCGTTCGAAAAAATCAAATGCCCGGGCCGCGTATCTCCATTATGCTTGCGCGTACAGAGCACGCGAAGCAACCCTTATTTCCACTTCATTTACGATTCGCGAAAACTTCAAACAATCTTTTTTCTTTTGTTGTTGTTTGTTTGTTTTCCAGGAGAATAAACTGTTAAAAAAGTGTGAATGGAGTCTTTGTATCCTTATTTTTAAATAATATATTTAATGCCTAAATTTATTAGAAATCTTCCACCCTTAAAATTTAATATAGCAAGATTAAGGAAGAAATAAAATTGTAATATTCTAATTTTAAGGCTTAAATTGTTCTTGAAATCCATGTTTTTTTTTTTTTTTTTTTTTTTTTTTTTAACTATCTCTTACCCATATATGTGGTAGAGAAAATATTATTTTTGGATAAAATTTTAGAAATTAAATTTCTGTTATGCTTTCACGTTTTTGAGGTCCCCTGAATCAGAAAACCATGTTTTTAGCGGTAGGTACAGTCGGTAACAAAAGTGTCCGAACACTAGCTAAAATTCCTATGTAAAAAAAGTACACTTCATACGGTTTTGTTAAATAAATCCTTGTCGTATCCTGTTCTTAGTCATTGTAAGAACATGATTCGATAAGGATTTATTTAACAAAACCGTATGAAGTGTACTTTTTTTACATAGGAATTTTTGCTAGTGTTCGGACACTTTTGTTACCGACTGTATGTGCGTCTGTGTGTGTGTGTCTGTCTGTTATCAGCATATTACGGTCCTCGTTTTTCAAGTATTGTCCTCAGTTGCATTCAAAAGTTCTCATATCCTCATTTGTCCTCATTTTTGGACGTTTGTTCTCATTCGTCCTCATTTTTCAGTAATTTCCTTCTTTGCTTAAAATTTCAACGTTAAAGATGCTGCTGAACTTATTAGTCTTCAATACTGATTCTACAATTCAACACAGCATAAAAAAAATTTACGACTCTTTAATTTATTTCATTCATTTTTAAATCATCTCCATTACTAGGAATACACATTGTCTACACATTGTCTAGGAATACACAGAATACATTTTTCTATTGGTAGATTTTATTCTTTGCAATGGAAAAACATTTTTTAGCAAGATTGAAAACTGACTAAGTCAGGGATAGGAGCTGAACGCAGATTACAGTCGGTAGCAAAAGTACCCGAGACTAGCCAATAATTCCGATATAAAAAAATAAACTACACTTAAAACTGTTTTGTTAAATAAATCCTTGTCGAATCATGTTCTCAGACTGACTAAGAACATGACTTGAGAAGGATTTATTTAACAAAGCAGTTTTAAGTGTACTTTTTTTAAGACAGAGATTATTGCTAATTGCTAATGGTCGGATACTTTTGCTGCCGACCGTACCTTGTTGACATCTCACGATTTTTTGCTCGCTAGTGAGTAAATAGTGCTACTCAAAGGTCAACATAATAGCTCCGTTTCTAGAGCATTAATACTTTATGCCGTCAGACTAGAGGTCAATTCCTATTCCTAGCCTAGCCAGCTTTTGACATTGTTCAGATTGTCTTTTCCTTTTAAAATGTTATTTATTGGATCATTTTCATATAAAGTAGTTATGATTTCGTTTAAAAACTTGGTCTGTACAACAGTAACAATTGATTAAAACAGTTTATAAAAGTATTAATAGAAGTAGATATAAAATTGTTTAGTACTTTCGTATCAACCTCATATCAGAAATGAATACTCTTGTATAAACAGCATAGCCATTATATTATGCGAAAAGAAGTATAATGTGTACAAGTTTATGATAATGTTTATAGTAAATTTAATAATGCCTGTATAAATGTTTATCGTATAAGTTCATAAGTAGTATTATAAATTTATCATAGTGACGATTAATGGCTACAAGTGGGGTTAATTTAAGCTAATTTTATACTATATTTTATGAAATTTTGTGTCCTCAGAAATGTCTTCATTTTAAAAGATAACAGTCCTCATTTTTCTCATGGAAATGTGGACATCGCATAATTTGTCCTCCTTTTCATAAAAAAATCTGGTCGCCCTACAAACACAGCAATATACTGGTTCATGTCACGTGATTCATCTTGAACCACAGAAAGTTAATCCTTTATCCATTGAATCACCACTCTAATTTATTTATCTCTTTCTTTCAAACCATAGACCTATTGGAAGAGTGGACGGGACAATGACAACCCCCTTTAGTGGCAAAGATAACTCATTAAAAGTTCATGTGAATGTGAATGTTGATCTACAGGAAGCCAAACTTGCCAATATTAAAATTTACTCGCCATGCTCTAAACTCTGCTTTTTATTAAGCAGACGACATTTTTCCTTTTTCTTTGAAAGTTCTTTTTAAAATTTTTATTTCACTTTAAAAGTTAGATTGTTTTGAATTTAAAAAGAATTTTATAGCAAGAAATAGCAATTAGATGTACTTTAAAAACCCTAGAAATTATGTAAAATAAGAATTTTATTTCACAGGTAAGATTCTTTTTAATATTCTATTATTTCATTCTTTTTAAGTAATTATTTTTATAAAATGCTTTTAATTACTATATTTATTTCTCTAAAATGAATTAGTTTAATTACATTATATCTTTTATTATTTCAAAAATGTCCATGATAATTTATGAGAGTTAAAACGAGTGTTGACAAACTGAAGTTATAAACACTTTTGAACTTTGTTGGAAAGTGTTAATAACAAGCTAAAAATAAATGTCAGCATATGTAGTGTTTTACACTAGAACTGTATCTTTTAATAATATAATAATAAATTAATTCAAAACAAAAACTCGCAAATAACGCGATAAATGCCAAAAAATGTAACCTTTCTCAACATTCACGTGGTTTCATCTATGCACCTTTTCTAATATTCCCTTAATGATGGAATGCTCCGTCCACTCTTATAATAGGTCTATGTTTCAAACACGTACGAATACGTTAAATAGCGTAATTACTATTGAGCCATCTTCCCTACTTTGAATAGAGGGCGTTGTCGACATTCTTGGCAAAATATCTAATGATATTTTGTCAATCCAATAAACTGAAGTGAAATCATTATTATTTTCAGAAGTTATAGTCAGAGTCAAAAGTTGTACAATGTCGCTTCAATATGTATCTGCAACCTGACTGTTCTTTACTGCGCGAAATGTAAATATGTAATTATATATATATATATATATATATTGTGATTCTCCATTATTTTAAGTAAAGTATTAAATAATAGGATTCCGGAGTTCGTTCTTCATAATTCTATTGTGGAATTCTATTATAGAGCATTTCCTCGTGACGTCTAGTAGTTGGAAAAAAAGCGCGCTCGACTTTCCCGCGCCCCGCCCACCATTGATTTTCCGTTGGTGATCCGCCATCGCTATGCTTTTCCCAAGCCTTTTTGCCAACCACTCATAAAAGTTGAGATGTTTGTTTACAAACAAGGAACTGCCGTATAGTTTGAATTTGAGTTGGTAATTTAAGAATGCCATTGATATAGTAACTTTTTTTTTCCCAAAAAATACTTTTTTTATATTATTATTCGAGTGAAAATATATTTTATTATATGTCGAAAAATAAATTAACTCGTAAATTCTTTTGGAAACATAAATTAAAATAAATAATTTAATAAAAGTTTAGAAGTTAGAATCAACGAGATAAATAAATTAGAGTGCTGATTCAATGGATGGAGGATTAGCTTCAGTGGTTCAAGATGAATCACGTGACATGAACCAATAGGTTGCTATGTTTGGCCCTTTATCGCTATTTTGGCATTTAAAATTTCAGTTCGGCAAATTATCATTATTATTAGGCAACATGACAGTCCTATAACCGAAATAAATTGTTTTTTAAATAATTTTTCACATATTTCACATTTTAATAAATAATAAAATACCTTTTTTTTCATCGTTTCCCAACAAAGTTTAAAAGTGTTTCTAAAAGAAAATTTAAACTTTTAAAGAGCTAAATTTAACAACAAATAATAATTTTTCAACTATTTTTAAGCATTTTGTCGGTTAAATTTCGACTACACGAAATAAAATAGAAGTAAAATAAAAATCAAAATGATTTCGAACAAAAGAATATTAAACTACATAAGTAAATAAAAACATTGGCGGTTATGACTTTTGCCAAGAACAATCTCCAGACCGTTGCCATAGAAATTTATTGAAAATAAGCTGTTACCAAGGGAACCAACGCATAGAGGGTTCATGTCACATGACTCGTGTTGGACCATGTCAGGGTTACCATTTATCACTCTACTTTATTTATCTCGTTGGTTAGAATATCTAATTTTATTTATTTATTTATTTATTTATTTTTTTTGTACAGGGAAATATTATTCTCAATCTACGGATAAAACGTCGTCATTAGTATTTTATGGTGAAAAAAGTTGGACATCAAAATTCAATCATTTTAAAAAGTCATTTGTAGAAGTATTAATATATAACAAGTATTGATCATGCGTTCGTGCTTTAGATAGGTGATCATGTAATACGTCAGACAATATACGACAAAGTATTATCTCTCTTTATCTTTTTATTATTATTAATCTAAAAATGAAAAAAAAAAAAAAATATTTAACGGAACTTTAATTCAATTTATCTTCAGATTTTAATGAGAATAGCTATAACATCTGTTAGCACTACTTAAAGTATGAGTTGTGCTTATAATTATTTTAATTGATTTTTTTTTTTTTTGAACAACTTTAATATATCCCTACAACGATATTTAGCGATTTTTTGTTGGCGATTATAGCTAAATCATAAATCTAAATATGATAAATGATAAAATCATAATCTAAATCATAAATTCAAAATAAACAACATATAGGCTGCCATATTATATAGTAAACAGTCCAGAACGACATCGTTATCGTTCAAAACGGCGCCAAAGAAAAATCGCCAAATTCAGCTGTTTAGATATACTAAAGTTATACCTTTTTATACAATACACTACTTACTTCGTAATATTTAATTCATAGGCCATGGTTTCATATATTCGGCAGCTGAAGATGTTTGGCTTAGGCCTTCATGGTCTTCAACTTTCTTCATATCATATCGTAGATTTGCTTTTACATTAGTAACCTTATGTGGACTCAAAAATTTCTCTCGTAGTTTCAATGCCTGTACCATATTGTGTTCTTTGTATGTTAGATCATCCTTTATTTTATTTTTTTTATTTATTTATTTTTATTTATTTATTTATTTATTTTTTGTGTGTGTGTGTGTGCGTATGTCGATTACTTTGTAAAAAACTGATGCCAGCAAAAATATTAAAATATTAAACGGAGGTCCGTTTACCCTTCATAGTCATGATGCACCTCGGAGCTTGATTTTCGAATTTTTTATTACAGTTATAAAATTATCTCCTTATATTATTAAAATCTGTACGCATGTGTGTGTGTGTGTGTGTGTCTGTCTGTGAGAAACGGCTTGACGCAGCAAAAGCTCGGCCGCTAACGGTCGCACGGACTTCGAACAGGTACCGATGGACAGAGAATTTATCGCAAATCTGGGTTATCTAATTTGCTAAACGATGCGACCCTAATTAGCGGAGATATTAATTAAAATGGTGACCCATGTCAAATCAAAAAACGATTCGAAATCGGAGGTGACCGCCATTTTGTTACGGAACAGCCTACCTCGAAAGAAAAAGCAAAGAGAGAAAATTTCGGCGGGTTTTGTAAAGCGATCCTGTTTGAACGGTTCGACGTATCGAAAATACACTGTTACCAAAAGAAAGAGCATTTATTACCGATTCTTACGGTACAATTTTTTTAAAAAAATACGGATTTTTTATATTTTTAAAAAAAGTTTTAAAAAGGGTCGAAAATTTCTCTTTTTCGCGGTCGTTTTTTTTTAACGACCTGTACGACCCAGTATTCCTTCCATTTCTTAACAGCTGGTATATAAAGAAAGGCCATTTAATCCTCTTTTGAACCATATAAACATTTTTACAAAATACGGATTAGCGATCCATATTTTTAGATTTTACGAAACATCGATTTTTTCGTAAAACATTTTATAACTCAAAAGCGTTTAGAGATAAATCATTTCTTTTTTTTTTGTACATAGATCTCGCATTCATAATTTAATTCCTAAAAGATTGTGAGAAAATTTCAAAAACTGAATGAGTTATAAATTTTTTAATTTCACGCTTTAAACCCATTGAAACAGAATACCGACCTTCCTTCCGTCAAATGAAGCATTGCAAAATGAAATAATGCAGACGTCCATTGCGTCACCATAGCAACCCGTTCAATTTCTCGACGAAAGCGAAAAAAAAAAAAATAATAATAATAATAATAATAACAGCTGGCACTGATTGAGAATCGGAGGTATTTTGAGTAAGATAAAAAGTACATTTTAATTGCAAATTAAAATGTCGCTTTAATATTTTAAAATTTCAATATTTCAGTTTCTAATTAAGATTAAATTATTTTTAATACATCATTTGAAAGATATTTTAATGTTCTTTCATATTATCGAAAGTTTTCACCTGATTTACACGTTTTGAGGTCTCCTGATTAGGTTTTCTTTTGCATCTCAGCTAATTGAGTTAGAACGTTCAAAATTGGTATACGTAGGTTAATTAGGAGGGGCTGAAAGGGTGGGGAAGAAATAGGTGTGCACCGCGCGAGATTTTACCCGATTTACACGTTTTGAGGTGTCTTGATTAGGTTTTCTTTTGTATTTCAGCTACTAATTAAAATAATTTCATAAGTAATACATCATTAGAACGCTTTTTGGATTTGGAATCGAACAGTGGAATACAGAAATTCAAACCGCCAGATGGCGCTGTAATATTTTCAAATTTCAATATTTCAATTTCTAATTATGATAAAATTATTCTTAAAACATCACTCGAAAAATATTTTAAAGTTCTTTTAAATTATCGAAAGTTTTCACCAGATTTACACGTTTTGAGGTGCCCTGAATTAATTTTCTTTTGCATCTCAGCTACTAATTAAAATAATTTCATAAGTAAGACATCATTAGAAAGCTTTTTTGAATTGGAATCAAACAGTGGAATACAGAAATTTGTACCGCAAGATGGCGCTGTAATATTTTCAATATTTCAATTTCTAATTATGATTCAATTATTTTTAAAACATCATTCGAAATATATTTTAAAGTTCTTTTAAATAATCGAAAGTTTTCACCAGATTTACACGTTTTGAGGTGTCCTGATTACGTTTTCTTTTGTATCTCAGCCAAATGAGTTAGATCGCTCAAAATTGGTATACGTAGGTTAATTAAGAGGGCCTGAAAGGGTGGAGAAGAAATAGGCATGCACCGCGCGCGTATCCCTTAACTTGTGCGCGCGCAGAAGGCACGAGACTGCGATGCCGAAGGCAGTGGGGACCCAGTGCGAGTATTTACCCGATCAGAAAGGATTTTTTTTATGGGGCACGCAGGGTCAGGGAAGGGATACGCGCGCGCAGCGCGCACGGGACTGCGCTGCCGAAGGCAGTGGGGACCGGTACGAGTTTTTACCCGATCAGAAATGATTTTTTTTTAGGGGCACGAAGGGTTAGGGAAGGAATACGCGCGCGCAGCGCGCACGGGACTGCGCTGCCGAAGGCAGTGGGGACCCGGTGCGAGTTTTTACCCGATCAGAAATGATTTTTTTTAGGGGGCACAAAGGGTCAGGGAAGGAATACGCGCGCGCAGCGCGCACGGGACTGCGCTGCCGAAGGCAGTGGTGACCCGGGCCGACTTTTTACCCAATCACAAATGATTTTTATTTAATTTATTTTCTTAACACTAAAAGTTACTGTTACTGATTCATTAATTATAGTGATTCATTAATTATAGTGATTCATTAATTATAGTGATTCATTTGAAAATACTGACCCGCTAGCGGGCGAAGCCCGCTAGTCTCCTATATTATTAAAATCTGTACGCGTGTGTGTGTGTGTGTGTGTGTGTCTGTCTGTGAGAAACGGCTTGACGCAGCAAAAGCTCGGCCGCTAACGGTCGCACGGACTTCGAACAGGTACCGATGGACAGAGAATTTATCGCAGATCTGGGTTATCTAATTTGCTAAACGATGCGACCCTAATTAGAGGAAATATTAATTAAAATGTCGACCATTGTCTAACGAAAAAACGATTCGAAATCGGAGGCGACCGCCATTTTCTACCACCACCGCTTACCTTGAAAGAAAAAGGAAAGAGGGAAAATTTAGTGGGTTTTTGAAAAGCGATCGCTTCCGATCTGTTGGAAATATCGAAAATACACCTGTACCACGAGAAAGAGCATTTATTACCGATTCTTACGGTACAATTTTCTTTAATAAATACGGATTTTTTATATTTTTAAAAAAAGTTTTAAAAAGGGTCGAAAATTTCGTTTTTTCGCGATCGTCTTTTTTAAAACGCCCTGTGCGACAGGGTAACAATTCCATTTCTTAACAACTGGTATATAAAGAAAGGCCATTTAATCCTCTTTCGAACCATATAAACATTTTTACAAAATACGGATTACCGATCCATATTTTTAGATTTTACGAAACATCGATTTTTTCGCAAAACATTTTATAACTCAAACGTGTTTAGAGATAAATCATTTCTTTTTTTTTTTGTATATACATCTCGCTTTCATAATTTAACTCCCAAAAGATTGAGAGAAAATTTCAAAAACTGAATGAGTTATAAATTTTTTAATTTTCAGTATCGCGGCAGTCTTCGGTGAAATTCTGAGTCTCTAAACCATTGCAAATGCTTTACTTCATTCGGAAATGAAAACCGTAATCAAATAATGTAGATCACCATGGCAACCTGTTCAAAGAGGTTCATTTCTCCACGGAAGCTAAGAAAGAAAAAAAAAAAAACAGCGAGGTCACATGTATTGGTTCTGCGATTAAAAATTGCAATATTCTAATGCGCGTATTTCAATTTCTAATTACAATTAAATTATTTTTTATACATCATTGGAAAGATTCTTTTTTTACTTAAAGTTTTCAACGGATTTACACGTTTTGAGGTTCCTGAATTAATTTTCTTCTGTATCTCAGCTACTAATTAAAATAATTTCATAAGTAATGCATCATTAGAAAGCTTTTTTGAATTGGAATCGAACAGTGGAATACAGAAATTTGTACCGCCAGATGGCGCTGTAATATTTTCGAATTTAAATATTTCAATTTCTAATTATGATTAAATTATTTTTAATGCATCATTCGATAGATATTTTAAAGTTCTTTTAAATTATCGAAAATTTTCACCAGATTTATACGTTTTGAGGTCTCCTGAATCATATTTCTTTTATGGCGCTGTAATATTTTCAAATTTCAATATTTCAAAAGTTCTTTTATATTATCGAAAGTTTTCACCAGATTTACACGTTTTGAGGTGTCCTGAATTAGTTTTCTTTGTATCTCAGCTACTAATTAAAATAATTTCATAAGTAATACATCATTAGAAAGCGTTTTTGAATTGGAATGGAACAGTGGAATACAGAAATTTCTACCGACAGATGGCGCTGTAATATTCTCAAATTTCAATATTTCAATTTCTAATTATGATTAAATTATTTTTAATACATCATTCGAAAGATATTTTAAAATTCTTTTAAATTATCGAAAGTTTTCACCAGAATTACACGTTTTGAGGTGTCCTGAATTAGTTTTCTTTTGTATCTCAGCTACTAATTAAAATAATTTCATAAGTAAGACATCATTAGAAAGCTTTTTTGAATTGGAATCAAACAGTGGAATACAGATATTTGTACCGCCAGATGGCTCTGTAATGTTTTCAAATTTCAATATTTCAATTTCTAATTCAATTATTTTTAATACATCATTCGAAAGATATTTTAAAGTTCTTTTAAATTATCGAAAGTTTTCACCAGATTTACAAGTTTTGAGGTGTCCTGATTACGTTTTCTTTTGCATCAATGAGTTAGATCGTTCAAAATTGGTATACGTAGGTTAATTAAGAGGGCCTCAAAGGGTGGAGAAGAAATAGGCGTGCACCGCGCGCGTATCCTTTAACTTGTGCGCGCACGCGACTGCGCTGCCGAAGGCAGTGAGGACCCGGTGCGAGTTTTTCCCGATCAGAAATGATTTTTTTTAGGGGTCACAAAGGCCCAGGGAAGGAATACGCGCGCGCAGCGTGTGTCCCTTCAATTGTGCGCGCGCAGCGCACACGGGACTGCGCTGCCGAAGGCAGTGGGGACCCGGTGCGAGTTTTTACCCGATCAGAAATGATTTTTTTTTAGGGGGCACGAAGGCTCAGGGAAGGAATACGCGCGCGCAGCGCGTGTATCCTTGAAGATGTGCGCGCGCAGCGCGCACGGGACTGCGCTGCCGAAGGCAGTGGGGACCCGGTGCGAGTTTTTACCCGATCAGAAATGATTTTTTTTTAGGGGGCAGGAAGGGCCAGGGAAGGAATACGCGCGCGCAGCGCGTGTATCCCTTCAGTTGTGCGCGCGCAGCGCACACGGTACTGCGCTGCCGAAGGCAGTGGGGACCCGGTGCGAGTTTTTACCCGATCAGAAATGATTTTTTTTAGGGGGCACGTAGGGTCAGGTAAGGAATACGCGCGCGCAGCGCGTGGGGACCCGGCCCGACTTTTTACCCAATCAGAAATGATTTTTTTTTTTTAAATTTCTTTTCTTAACACTAAAAGTTTCTGTTAGTGATTCATTATTTTTAGTGATTCATTTGAAAATACTGACCCGCTAGCGGGCGAAGCCAGCTAGTCTCCTTATATTATTAAAATCTGTACGCGTGTGTGTGTGTGTGTCTGTCTGTGAGAAACGGCTTGACGCAGCAAAAACTCCGCCGCTAACGGTCGCACGGACTTCGAACAGGTACCGATGGACAGAGAATTTATCGCAGATCTGGGTTATCTAATTTGCTAAACGATGCGACCCTAATTAGCTGAGATATTAATTAAAATGTCGACCATTGTCTAACGAAAAAACGATTCGAAATCGGAGGCGTCCGCCATTTTCGCCCGCTACCGCTTACCTTTAAAGAAGAAGCAGAAAGAGGAAATTTCGTGGGTTTTTCTAAATCCATCGCTGCCGATCTGTTGGAGATATCGAAAATACACCTGTACCACGAGAAAGATCATTTATTACCGATTCTTACGGTACTATTTTTTTTTTTAAATACGGATTCTTTATATTTTTAAAAAAAGTTTTAAAAAGGGTCGAAAATTTTTCTTTTTCGCGATTGTGTTTTTCGAAACGCCCTGTACGACCGAGTAACTCTTCCATTTCTTAAAAACTGGTATACAAAGAAAGGCCATTTAATCCTCTTTCGAACCATATAAACATTTTTACAAAATACGGATTAGCGATCCATATTTTTAGATTTTACGAAACATCGATTTTTTCAAAAAACATTTTATAACTCAAAAGCGTTTAGAGATAAATCATTTCTTTTTTTTTTTAATATAGATCTCGCTTAAACCTTTAAAGTCCCAAAAGATTGAGAGAAAATTTCAAAAACTGAATGAGTTATAAATTTTTTAATTTTCAGTATCGCGGCAGTCTTCGATGAAAAAACCATTTCAAATGCTTTACTTCATTCGGAAATGAAAACCGTAATCAAATAATGTAGATCACGATGGCAACCTGTTCAAAGAGGTTCATTTCTCCACGGAAGCTAAGAAAAACAAAAAAAAAAAAAAAAAAAAAAAAAAAAAACAGCG
>CAWVNO010000987.1:818897-846957 GCA_963930645.1 Salticus scenicus | reverse complement strand
ACACCACACCAGTTTCACACTGACCAATTGCCAGAAATCACTTTTTTGGACTCAGGGGACTTTAAAACATAAAAAATCAGGTGAAATCTCGATATCGAATTTTTGGACCGAATACAATACTTCCATTACATACGGTAGTCGGGTAATGGAAGTAAAAAAAAAAAAAAAAAAAAAAAAAAAAAAAATCTGGCGAAAATTTATTATTTGAAAGGAGAATTATCGTCTGTTACTTTTAAATTTATTCTTCTTTCAAAATGTCGCAAGCTGTGGATTGAGGGATATGTTTTTGCTCTTTCCGAAGAGAAATATTCTTATCCCATGATTCAAAAACGTTGTGATACGTATGGTATTAAAATTTCTAAGTGCAAAATAAGCAACATTATTAATCGGATAGGGAAAACCGTCAGTCATTACTTGTGCATGGAAAGAAGACTCCAAACAAATATCCAAAAAAGGTACGTACAGTTTCAAATCTTTCTAAAGTGAAAACGATGGTATAGAAAAAAAAAAAAAAAAAAAAATCTACTTACGCAGAAAACAATTGTAAAGTCTTTAAATACATCTGTAGCAGCAATAAATAAAATAATAAACCGAGATTGACTACTTAAAAAAGCTAAAAAAACATAATGCTCACCAGCTTTTGCCAAAGCCTGTGGCTTTGGCAGAAGATTTTGTAGAACGCAGAAGATTTTGTAGAATCCTGTATGAAAACTATTTAGTAGGAGATAAATGGAAATACATAGTGACCCTTGATTAAGCATGGATTACCTAAATGACTGCAACAACAACAACAACAAAAAGTCTATTTATTATCGAAAACGAAGAAAAAATATGTACATTTTTTTCTGATTCTGGTTCCGTCAATGCAAAAAAAGTTTCAGTAAAGGATGAATGACAGTCGCAGGGCTGTCTTATAAGGGGAAAATAAAAATAAGAAGAATGGAAGAAAATGCAAAAACCAACTCAAAGTACTATTAAGAGAATGTTTTATGTCTGATCAACTGAATCAGTCGCAGGTGTTTTTTTCCCTCTTCCTTGGAGTGGTTCCCATGGTAACGACAAAGAACACATTATACAATCTCATCGAAGGAAGGTCGAGTATTCAATTCAATGCTTTAAAGCCTAAAATTAAAAAAATTATAACTCATTCAGTTTTTGAAATTTTCGCTCAATCTTTTGGAAATTGAATTATGGAAGCGAGATCTATATACAAAAAAAAAAAAAAAAAAAAAAAAAAAAAAAAAAATGATTTATCTCTAAACGCTTTTGAGTTATAAAATGTTTTGTGAAAAAATCAATGTTTCGTAAAATCTAAAAATATGGATCGCTAATCCGTATTTTGTAAAAATGTTTATATGGTTCGAAAGAGGATTAAATGACCTTTCCTTGTATACCAGTTGTTAAGAAATGGAACAGTTACTCGGTCGTACAGGGCGTTTCAAAAAAGACGATCGCGAAAAAGAGAAATTTTCGACCCTTTAAATTTTTTTTTTAAATATAAAAAATCCGTATTTTTTAAAAAACATTGTACCATAAGAATCGGTAATAAATGCTCTTTCTCGTAGTACAGGTGTATTTTCGATATTTCCAACAGTTCGGCAGCGATCGCTTTACAAAAACCTACGAAATTTTCTCTTTTTTCTTTTTCTTTTCAGGTAGGCTGTTCCGTAACGAAATGTCGGTCGGCTACGATTTTGAATTGTTTTTTGATTTGACATGGGTCGACATTATAATTAATATCTCCGCTAATTAGGGTCGCATCATTTAGCAAATTAGATAACGTACATCTGCGATAAATTCTCTGTCCGACGGTACCTGTTCGACGTCCGTGAGACCACTAGCGGCGGAGCCTTAGCTGTTTCAAGCCGTTTCTCACAGACAGACACACAGAAACACACACAGACACACTTGTACAGATTTTAATAATATAGGAGATTTTAATAATATAAGGAGATTAACGAAAAAGAATTACAGCAGTCGTTGAGTGGCGCGACACATCGTCACGTGATAAGCAGGTGCAACAGAGAAACATTTTGCGGGAAAAAAGTTTCGGAACACGTAAAAAAAGTTAATAAGTTTTTGTTCTGAGGTTAGATATATAACATGTGTGTATGTGTGTGTCTGTAATCAGCACATCTCAGAAACAAATTATAGCAGAATGTTCAAACTTGGTATTCTAAATGTGTATATCATATAGGGATGCTACACTAAACTTTTCGTTGAGATCAAGCAAATGGTTTGTGTACAGGGACACCCAAGAGAATTAAAATGCACTACGTCTATGGGGGAAATTGCAGATAAGTAGAGTTTAATACCTTTAGACTGCACCAAGCATAATGAAACGAATATATATTTTTTACTTTCTCTTACCCATAAGGTAGAGAAAGTATTGCTTTTGGGTCAAATTTTCGAACGAGAGATTTTGTTATATTTACACGTTTTGAGGTCCCCTGAATACGAAAATCGTGTTTTTAGCAAATGGTCTGTGTGTATGTGTGTGTGTGTGTGTGTGTGTGTCTGTCTGTTACCAGCATATCTCAAAAACAAATTATGGCAGAAAGTTCAAACTTGGTATTCTAAATCTGTGTCATGTAGGGACGCTACACACTAAGCTTTTCGTTGAGATGAAGCAAATGGTTCGTGTACAGGGACACTCAAGAGTATTCAAATACATTACGTCTATGGGGGAAATTACAGGTAAGTAGAGTTTAACATCTATAGACTGCACTAAACCAAATTAAATGAATATATATTTTTTATATGCGTAAAAACATATCTCATGTAGAATACGGCAGGGAAATCATTCGCTGTTCATTTACAGGGACACACAAAAGAACTAGATTATAGTGCGACAATAGCTGAAAATTGATGGAATTGTATTTCAGGTTGTGCCGTATATTATTATTATGGGATTATATTTACATGCACTATGTGGTTTGTACATACTCTTCGAAAGATATACAGGGCTGCAAATATTTAAGCGACTACGTTCTTTTTTATAGTTAGTGGAAGTGCTTTACTATAATATTTTACCATGTCCAGGAAAGCTGCTCAGGAATGGAAATGAATTCCTCATAGACATATGATAAATAATGTACGTTTTAAAGCTAAATATTCATCACTTGTTTTTTTATATATTTACACGTTTTGAGGATTCCTGATTACTGAAGTCAAGTTTTTTAATGTTTGATCTTTGCCTGTATCTCTTAGAGTAACTTAAAAAAGAATAATTTCAAGAGATCTAAAAATTGTATTTTCAAATTAATATAAGTTTGTAGCTGGAAAAGATTGATCAAGACTGATAACTTTCAAGGAATGTTGCGTGCGAAAGTTGTCTGTTTTAAATTCTATTTAAATATAGGTTTAGTAATGAAACGGGGGTTTGGGGGGGGGGCGTTAGCCCCTTTCACACATAACTAATTATCATATAAAATTCTTCCGAAGCCTAATTTGAATTGTTTTAACATAGGTTTACATAACAGTGCTCATTATGTCGCCTCTTTATATCCAAAATGTGTTTATAGTATTAAATTTCAGGATAAGGGAAAGTCGTGTGAGTGACACACCAGATTATTTTATTTGTAAGTGTAAGTGCTTCACTATAATATTTTACCATGCACAGGAGAGCCGTACAGGAATCTAAATTAAGCCCTCATAACCATATGATAAAGTACGTATTGTTTAAACTAAATATTTATCACTTTGTTTTTTGTACATTTACACATTTTGAGGCTTCCTGAATACCGAAGTCAAGTTTTATAGTTTAATCCTTGACTGTGTCTTTTAGAGTAAATTAAAAACAAATAATTTCAGGCACTCCAAATGATGTATTTTGAATTTAATACATTTGTTAATAGAAATATTTGTTCAAGATTGGTAAGTTTCAAGGAATGATGAATAGAATTATTTGTCTATAATTCTATAATTATAGACAAATTAATTCTATAATTCTATTATAGAATTATAGAATTATGCTGTTTCGAAGCCTGATTTGAATTGTTTTAACATAGGTTTACATAGCAGTACTCGTTATCTTAGCTCTTAATTTCCAATCTGTAATTTTAGCATTAAATTTCATGGTAAGAGAAAGTCGTGTGAGTGACACACCAGATTATTATTATTATTATTATTATTATTATTATTTCTTTTTTGTAGCTGATGCTATAGTTGAGATAAAGAAAATTCAATGCACAGATGTGTTCACTTACGTACAAAAGACTCACGAAAAAAAAAAAAAAAGAGTTTTAAAATAACTTAGAATTAGCATGAAGCATTTAGAAATTGGGCATTATTGTGTATTATATTAATCGCGTGAATGAATCTTTTTAATCTTAAAAATTACTTTCTATCGTTTCAAACACTCGAAGTGCATAAAAATAATAGATTTTATGGCAGTACTTGATTTGAGAAGCAATAGAATGTAAAACAAATATAACTAATTTTAACGGCCCTTGTTCCCTTAATTTTAGGAGGGAAAAACATATTATGTGCATTTATTTTGAAATAATCAATTTATATTTCTAATTATGTGAAATGCTCGGAATGAAATTATTTTGTGCAGGGGCTGAGTGCATAGAACAAAAAGAAAAATCCGCGTTTGTAATGATCGATAGATGGCGCTCTCTGAACACTGCAGTTGTTAGTAAATATAACAGCCGCGTGTAATTATTATTCTTTCACCGCCATTTCCTCATGGAAAGTCGATTCCATAATATGAGGATATGCAGTTGTGTGAAAATTTCACCTTAGCCCACCAGAGGGCGAGCATTTCATTACAATCGCGGATAAGATTAAGAAGGAAAAATTAGGAAAATAACAATATTATTATTATTTTTTTTAACTTATATGTGTAGCATACCTCAAATAAAATTAATAATAGTTATAGATATTTCCTTGAAAGGAAAAGGGTTATTTAAATCATATTATTATGCACTAGTTCGTGAGATGGTTTCATTACACACTTTATTTCCATCGAAAAAAGTTTTATTATTTTTATTCTAGTATTTAACATTTTCGTTATGTACATTTAAAAACTATTAAGAGAAATTTAAAATAATATACTGATATTTTCTTTTATATTTATACCTAATACTTTTTACCATTGCGTGTCTGCATTTTCCGTTGTAAAATTTCGATTTTTTTTTTTTTTTTTTTTTTTTTTTTGACTGTTTGAAAGCAGAAACTTGTAATTTAAAAAAGAAACTCGGAATAATTTTGAATTATTTTAATAACAGTATCTAAGAGTTTCAATTCCATCACATCAGTTTCTCTTATGTGCTTCTTTCTGACGAATCAGATATTTAACCATTTAATTAGGAAAAAAAAAAAAAAAAATTTACGTTATTAGTAAAGTGTAAGGAAAGAATGAAAAGTAAAAAAATTTAAATGTGTTTTGTATTCGATTTAGTCATCTTATTTTCGTAAATAATGAAAATATGTTCTTTCATTTTAAAAATATGTTCTTTGCATCCATTAGAAGGTAATATAATTCACATAAAGACTCTTCAATAAATGGATATTTTTCAACTTCGATGAGACTATCAGAGAAAATTTTAAAGAACCCGTTTCATGGCTTATATCAAATAATGTGTATATTACAAATTTTCGTGTTCTATCCAGAGTAGTTAAGTTTTTGTTATGTTATCCAATAATATAAATACTCATCTGAAAACTTTTCGAAAATGCAGGAAGTGTTAATCTTATTACGCTAAACAGTAATAATAATAATAATAATAATAATGTTATTTTGAACTGACAAAGAAATTGAATTTTTGTTCTGTGTCTTAAAAATTGATTGAGTACACATTTTCACATTGAATAATAATATAACATACACGGTGAGCCTAAAGAAAATTTACAAAGTACACGTTTCTTTTTTCACATAAGTTTTTATCTAACTGTGTAATCAACTGATTATCATAAAAAAAAATAATAAAAACCTCTATTTCCTTTAGGCTGTCGTGTCAAGGCCACGCTCAGATGAACTATGATTTCACTTCTCCCGTCCGTTGCTAGGTTACTGAAGAAACAACGACATTTCACTGGATATAATTGAGCACCTGGTCTCAGTCACGTCATTGCCCTCTCCGCATTCCGTGGCCTTGAACCAACTCTGCTAGTGAAAAGGACTTATAATATCTATCACAAAAAATGCAGGTAAACTGTGCACTAAGTGTTATTACTGTCGCTTCGCTTACTGCACCTAAATTTGAAATCAACTCTTTAGTGCAGGATGGTAAAATCATTTATGTTCAGAAGGCTGCTCTTATACGCATTCTCTCAGAAGTTTTCGAAGTTCCATACAAAGTACTTATCCCTCCTGACGGTGAATTCGGTAGACGTTTACCTTGTGGAAATTGGACTGGGTTGATTGGAATGGTCAATCGTTCAGAAGCCGATTTGGGAATCCGCGTTATAATTTCTGAAGAAAGAATTGAAGCCGTTAACTTTAGTTATCCTTACATCATTTCTCAAATGTCTTTTATGAGTAATGAACTGCAACCATTGTCAACGAAATTATCATTACTTTATCCATTCCCGTTAATATTGTGGATTTTAATCATCATGATTATTTTGCTCATTTCATTCCTTTTATTTATTTTTACAGACAGAAAAAGGACGTTCCTTAATTTCGTAATTTTGATGATAGGAAATTTTCTCGAAAAATCCATTGGCGTTAAAGTAAAGAAAGTAAGCTCCTTACTCCTTTTAGGCACATGGCTGGTGTTTGTATTCTTCATAATTAATAGTTATAAAGCACTTTTATTATCATTTCTCACATTTCCTCCACTTACTGGAATACGAAATATTATTGACTTAGCTAAAGCTGCAGAAGAACGTTCAGTTGTTTGTTATGGATTAAAAGGTAGTTTTGTAACTAAAATTCTTCTAGAATCAAACCTTGACACTTGGAAATCCATTGGGAAATGTCTGAAACGAAATTTTTTTTCTGGTGTGCCGGAAGAACTCTTTATGAAATCTACTTCCAACAAAGCTTTTGTTGGTGATAGAACTGTTTTGATTCCATATGCAAAGGAGTTTTTTATTACTGAAGATTCATTTTTCAATGATATGTTTGCCATGGCGATTTCAAGAAATTTTAGCTGCAGAAAACAATTAAACAAAATTATTCATCGTCTTTTTGATGCAGGATTATTCTTAAAGCATTCTAAAGATGAGTTGTTAATGAAAGAGCTTCATTTTGAATTTCGACTGTGGAAAACTATGAAAAATGATTCAAATTCTCATAAAATATTAGGAATAAACGAACTTCAAGGAGCCTTTCTCGTATTAATTTTTGGCTATTCATTGGCATTAATTACTTTATTTTTTGAACTACTTCTTAATTACTGCTACCAAAATTGTTTATCGCTGAAAGAATATAAAGTTTGAACGGCTTTAATAAAAGTTTAGAAATGTAAGTGTACAAACTTTGAAAGTATAAAATATTAGCAACGTATTGAATGTTTTTTCTTTGTTTATGTGTGTACTTGTAAATTCATGTAGCATGCTTCCCAGACAAAGGTATTTTGTACAGCGCGTCATAACATCTCCGGAAAAAATAATAGCGAGTTAAAACATTGCAGTGAAAAAAGAGGAGATGGGCAAAAACACTTCTGACAAAATGACAATGCCTGATCGCCATATAATACATTTTGTGTCAAAACAAATTTATATATGTTTATGATATTTAAAATGTTTTTCAAAGCTAAATAAAGTTGCATTTAAAGTGTTGCTGACTTTCTATATAAATGTTTCTGTACATAACTCAGAATTCTATTTGGAATACATTGCAACAAAATGTGATATTTTTATCAGAATTTATATTATACATCACAGAGATGATACTATCATGTCATCCTCATCACGTCAGCATTTACTTGTTGCTCTTGCTCAAATGTTTAACCATGCAAGCCACACTGATCAAGCTTTAACATCTTCTGGTGGATGTAATCGGTGGTCTCCACTAGTAGGTACTCCGAACGCTTCATCATTATGATGGTGATGCATTATGAAAGACTGGTTTCAAAAGCATAGTGAAAAGGAAATTAAGTTTAAGGGAATACAGAGAGTGTTTATACATTTATAGAACGATTTCGGGGCCGTTTAAAATGTAAAGACTGCTTTTTTAAATGTTCTTTCTGATAGCTTTGTTTCTGGACTACAAGTATGCATAGTAATTTCCATGACAGAAGGGCTTTTCGTAAAATTTCCATAGATATTGATTTCTATTCCTCTTACACGAATTTCCAGAGTCCATCAATCGTTTTGGGTTTGCGCTTAGAAAGAGCCCTTTTCAATATATCAAAGGCACAATACACTGGTTCTCTTGGTTCTCATAATTATAAGGACACCCGTTTTTCTATATTAACTAAACACTGAACACTATTATTTAAACAAATGCATTTTTTATTAATATGAATTTCATTAATAGACTATATTTAAAAAGTTTTATCGTTTTTCTATCTAAAAACTTTAAATACGTCAAAAACAGGATTTTTCAGGTTTTCACAATTATAAGGACAGCTCGAATCTTGGTAATTTTTTTTCAGTTATTCTTTAAATTAATATTTTATGGGATCTCTTTTTAGGGTGAAACAGTCAGACATTCTCTCTGGTATATATATATATACTTTTTTTTTTAAATATTCTGTTTCAATACCATTTCATACAGCATCGATGATATTCTGAATATATTTAAACTATTTAAAATTGCTTTCCACTAGCATGCACTTTTCTAATATGATAAGTTAAGATTTTTTCAACTTTTAGGCCACGGGAAAAGCAATAATACATAAGTTTCATTCTTCAAACTATTTCCTATTGCTCTAGAAGTAGAGCAAAAATGTAAGCCCTGTTGAAAAAAATATTATTAACCTCGAAAATCCATCAAAAATCTGAGAATTCCACGTTTAAAATTTGCGGATATTCCCTTGATGTTCATAATAATAGAAAAAATTACTAAATTCTGCCTTCAGTAGAAATAGCTTCCCAGAGCACCATAGATCCACCTTTAGAATGCCCGACTCATATCTTTAAAAAAATCTGCTCTGTCTTTCGCTATCTTCAGATCGTGCCAGTAACTGTTAAAACCATTTGGTTAATCCAGAATAAAATGTTTTACATCCGAAAATGCAACATTTTACCATTTAATATTGTCTTTATTCAACTTTAACACAGACGTTCTTTCCCCCATTGAATGCTTATTGATTATTACAGGTTTTTTATTCATTTTAACATATTATTAATTATTTTAAACATTCAAAAATGTGGACCCCAAACTTCCGTTAAAAATTACGAGCAAATTCAGCAGCAGTCATTATGAGTAGAACAGTAAGAGGAATTATGAGTCTTCGATCTCTGTAAAACAACTCTGATTTTGCATCAGATTTCTCTCCTATCGAACCAGCAGTTCAACGTTTGATTACATTTCCTTCAGCAATTTTAGATCTTCAAATTTCATTAGAAATTCGGCGGATTGAAATTATCCTTCCACTTAAAAAACACATTTGTCATACTTCAGTACATGAACGTACTTTTATCGAGGAATTATCAGTAATGTCCGTCCAAGAAAAATTGAAGGCTTATACATGAATTAATCTAGCCCAGTAGTTAACAAATTCGCATGTCAACTGTAATTTATCCGCTAGTAAGTTAAATAAAACGAAAAAAATCTTGATTGTCCCTATAATTATGAACGTCTAAAAACTTGATTTTCAAAAATTATCACAAGAACAACTTAATGATCCAGAACTTCAAAACTTTCTACCCCAGTCTTCACAATCTCTTAAATTACAAAAGCATTATTTCCCATTAGAAAATGTTACTCTCTATTGTGATCTTAGCACAAGTACACCTCGTCCTTTCATTCCGAAATCTTATCGCACACTTATATTCAATCTCATTCATAATCTTTCACACCCAGGTATTTCTGCAACATCTAATATGATATCAAAAAGATTTGTTTGGCCTAATATGCACAAATTCATTAAAAATGCAGTAAAATCTTGCCAAAATTGTCAACGTGCCAAAATTCATAGACACACTAAATCCCAAATAGGAACTTTTTCATCACCTGACTCTAGATTCGCTCACATACACATAGACTTCATTGGACCTCTCCCTGTATCGAATAGTTACCAGTAATGCATGACCATAATTGATCGATTCACTAGATGGCCAGAAGTCATACCAACTACAGACATGACAGCTATGACTACCTGTAAAGCTCTCATTAACAATTGGATATCTCAGTTTGGATGTACTGTAACAATAACGAGTGACCAAGGACGAAACTTTGAATCAAATTTATTTAGAGAACTCACTAAAATTTTAGGAATAAAAAAAATACATAGCACAAGTTATCATCCTATTTCAAATGGAATTATAGAAAGATTCCACCGTCATTTGAAAAGCGCATTAATGGCCCACAACCCAATCAAATGGTCAGAAAATTTACCAGTCGTATTGCTCGGCATACGCTCAGCAATTAAGAGTGACATAAATGCTTCACCCGCAGAACTTGTATATGGCACAACATTAAGACTGCCATCAGACATCCTAAACTCTTCTAGCACACCTTCACAACCCACGGAGGATTATGTTTCACAACTTAAACTTACAATGAATACTTTAAGTCCCGTTTTACCTGTCCATCATGGCAAACATCCCATTTTTGTGCACCACTCGTTGCAAGATTGTAGCCACATTTATTTACGCACCGACAGTGTAAAACCACCACTGACACCTCCATACACCGGACCTCACTTGGTAATAGAACGTACTGACAAGACATTCGTCGTAGAACTCAATGGTAAACGCACTACCGTTTCCATCGACAGAGTTAAACCCGCATTCCAACTTCCATCACAATCAGATCAGTCTGTACCATTAAAGGTTACGACGAGTGAACTGCCAGTAAACGTTCAAAAAGAAACTATTACCAGATCAGGTCGGCGTGTACATTTTCCTAAAAATCTTGTAAAAGAATATATCATTTAATCTCATTATATTATATTACTGTATCATTCATTCATATATAGTACTTTAAATACAATATTTTACATTTGATATTGCATTGTGTTTTTTTTTTTTTTTTTTTCAAGATCTTTAAATTTCTGTACTTATGTATCAAATTATGTTTTTATATTATACTCTGAACTTATGTAACCGAATATTCCTATCGTGACTATGTCACTGGGGGGATACTCTGTGGCGGAGAGCGTTCGTTTTGTAAACAGCGCGCTTCTCTCTTTCTCCGTCCCATCGGATGTGTGCACGCGCATCGGCTGCGCGCATCTAAGAGCTCTCTTTTTCTTCGCCTGAGAGAGCAGTGTTTATGTACCGGCGCTTGCCGTGGACGCTTTCGTTATGTTGTAAATAAAATTCTATTTTTCTAAAGGAGTTGTATTAACTTATCATGTTGGATGATTCTTCATTATTCAATTAACGTCACGCAACCTAGATGTTTAATCACCAAATGTTCAATTTTCATGAAAATATATAAATAAATAAAAAAATGACGTATTTATTGGAAAAAGACTAAGTGTTCTTTTATACTTTGCAATATTTTAAATTGAGATATGCTTTTGAAATTTCGTAGTATTTGGTTTTAATGCCCGATAATTCGATTGTGAATATTTTTGAAAGAGTACGACTATTAGGGAGGGCTTGAGGAAGGGGAAAAAGGAGCAAAAATTAAAAAAAAAAAGAGTTACTGCGTTTGAAATTGGTTGGTATATTTAGATTTTAAGGTAAGGTAAATCGAATGCGAATATTTTAGAGTTTAAAATTATTATTATCAGCGGAAGGGGGAGGGGGGAGAGCGAAGGGGCAAAGAGGTAGAAAAGGAATGGGAGTTTCGGAGAAAACAACGGAATACCCAGAACACCTTTATTCTTTAATATTTTGCAGAGTTTCGAATTCGAATTTCTGCTCACATATCGTACTAAGGATTTTTAACATTATATAGCCCGGAATTATGCAAGTTTCGCAGAAAACCATGGATAAGTCGGATTACTGACAGAAATTTCGGAGAAAAAAAAATTACATTTTAATTTACATTTAATTGCAAATAAAATTTTATTCTAATATTCTAATACGTGTATTTCAAATTCTAATTATGATTAAATTATTTTTAATACTTCATTCGAAAGACATTTTGAAATACTTTTATATTATGAAAAGTGGGATTCGAGATTTCACCCAATTTATACGTTTTGAGGTCTCCTGAATCGGTTTTCTTTTGTATCTCAGCTACTAATTAAAATAATTTCATAAGTAATACATCATTTGAAAGCTTTGTTGATTTGGAATTGAACAGTAGATTACAGAAATTTCTACCGCCAGATGGCGCTGTAATATTTCAAAATTTCAAATTTTAATTATGATTATATTATTTTTAATGCATCATTCGGAAGTTATTTTAAAGTACATTTATATTATTGAAAGTGGAATTCGAGATTCCACCTGATTTACACGTTTTGAGGCTTCCTGAATCGGTTTTCTTTTGTATCTCAGTTACTAATTAAAATATTTTCATGAGTAATATATCATTTGAAAGCTTTGTTTATTTGGAATTGAACAGTAGATTACAGAAATTTCTACCGCCAGATGGCGCTGTAAAATTTCAATATTTCAAATTCTAATTATGATTAAGTTATTTTTAATACAACATTCGAAAGATATTTTAAAGTTCTTTTATATTATCGAAAGTGGAATTCGAGATTTTACCCGATTTACACGTTTTAAGGTCTCCTGTTTATGTTTTCTTTTGTACCTCAGCTAATAATTAAAATATTTTCATAAGTAATACATCATTTGAAAGGTTTGTTGATTTAGAATTGAACAGTAGATTACAGAAATTTCTACCGCCAGATGGTGCTGTAATATTTTAAATTTTCAATATTTTAAATTCTAATGAGCGAGGAAGGTATTGTATGTTCTAAAACGGGGATAAGGCGCCACCGAGCGGGACTTTGCTAAAGTCCGAAATTTGAAAGATCATAACATGGTGAGCGAACAGGCTGTTTCAGATATTGAAAGTGGAAGAGGGCGCCGCAGGCTACGAAGCGTGAATTTACTGCGATTAAATTTTTCAATAAAGCTATTTTCACTATATGTCAATAAGCTGTTGTAAGATCTGAAACGGGAAAAAGGCGCCGCAGGCGCCACCGAGCGGGAGTTTCATAAAGTCGGTTTTTTCATGGATCACGAACCAGCTGGTCGCCGAAGGCGGCTAGTTTATAATAAAAGAAGATGTCTGTCTGTCTGAGCATCTATACGTTCAGCCCCTACTGAACGCAGAAATATTCAATTTGAGATACGGGTGCCTAGAAGCCTTCCCGAGGGGATAGTGAAAACAGAACGGAGATTTTAATAAAAAGGTAGACCTATGTCTAATCAAAAAGCGATCTCAATTACTCAGAATTCACCGCGATTGCATAAAAATAGATATTTTAACGGAGTTAAAAGCAGAAAAAATCTATAATAATAAAAGGAAAGATCTGTTTGTCTGTCTGTCTGTCTGTTCTTTTATACGTTCAGCCCCTACTGAACGCAGAAGAGCAAAAATTGACATACGGATGCTCAGGAGCCTTCCCGAGGGGCTCCTGAAAACAGAATTTAAAAATTTTAATTTGTTTCGGAGATATTAATTAAAACGTTGTCCCATGTCGATCGAAAAATGACCAAAAATCCTTATTTTTTAAAAAGAGGCATTCTATCAGCAGACGATTTTAACGGCTGTCTCGAACGGAAACAAAACATGTGGAAGTCATTAATGTCACATGATCTTGAACTGGAGTTAACAATTGCAAATTTCAAAGTGCTTCAAATTTTCTTTTTCGCACACAACATTTAATATACAACCTATTCAGCACAAAACCAACCTGCAGTTAAAATTTCATCAATTTTCATTAATAAACAAAGCAGTTACATTTTAATTGCAAATTAAATTTTATTCTAACACGTAATCTATCTTTCAATAGACGATAGGAGTTTCCATAGCAACAAAATACATTTGAAAGAACTAAAAAATACTTTTTCTTTTTCTTTTTACTTCCATTACCCGACTACCGTGGTATATATAGGTTTTGGGGACCTAAAAAATATTTATTTTTCTTTTTACTTCCAATAACCGACTACCGTAGATAATAGAATTAGAGATTTCACGTGATTTACATGTTTTAGAATGTCCTGATTAGGTTTTCTTTTGTATCTCAGCTACTAATTAAAATAATTTCACAAGTAACACATTATTTGAAAGCTTTTTTGATTTGGAATTGAACAGTAGATTACAGAAATTTCTACCGCCAGATATTTTAAAATTTCGATATTTCAAATTCTAATTAAATTATTTTTAATACATCATTCGAAAGATATTTTAAAGTTCTTTTAAATTATCGAAAGTTTTCACCAGATTTACACGTTTTGAGGTCTCCTGAATTAGTTTTCTTTTGTATCTCAGCTACTAATAAAAATAATTTCATAAGTAATACATCATTAGAAAGCTTTTTTGATTTTGAATCGAACAGTAGAATACGGAAATTTGTACCGCCAGATGGCGCTGTAATATATTAAAATTTCAATATTTCAATTTCTAATTATGATGAAATTAATTTTAATACATCATTCGAAAGATATTTTAAAGTTCTTTTAAATTATCGAAAGTTTTCACCAGATTTACACGTTTTGAGGTTAACTGAATCAGTTTTCTTTTATATCACAGTTATTAATTAAAAAAAGTTCATAAGTAATACATCATTTGAAAGTTTATTTTAGTTGATACACATTTTAAAGTACTTTTACATTATCGAAAATGGAATTCGAGATTTCACCCGATTTACACGTTTTGAGGTCTCCAGATTAGGTTTTCTTTTGTATCTCAGCTACTAATTAAAATAATTTCATAAGTAATACATCATTAGAAAGCTTTGTTGATTTGGAATCGAACAGTGGAATACAGAAATTTCTACCGCCAGATGGCGCTGTAATATTTTCAAATTTTAATATTTCAATTTCTAATTATGATTAAATTATTTTTAATACATCATTCGAAAGATATTTTAAAGTTCTTTTAAATTATCGAAAGTTTTCACCAGATTTACACGTTTTGAGGTGTCCTGAATCAGTTTTTTTTTAAATCTCAGTTATTAATTAAAAAAAGTTCATAAGTAATACATAATTTGAAAGCTTATTTTAGTTGATACACATTTTAAAGTACTTTTACATTATCGAAAATGGAATTCGAGATTTCACCCGATTTACGCGTTTTTAGGTGTCCTGATTAGGTTTTCTTTTGTATCTCATCTACTAATTAAAATAATTTCATGAGTAATACATCATTTGAAAGCTTTGTTGATCTGGAATGGAACAATAGATTACAGAAATTTCTACCGCCAGATGGCACTGTAATATTTTTAAATTTCAATATTTCAAATTCTAATTATGATTAAATTATTTCTGATACATCATTCGAAAGATATTTTAAAGTTCTTTTATATTATCGAAAGTGGAATTCGAGATTTCACCTGATTTACAATTTTAAAGTGTCCTGATCAGGTTTTCTTTTGCATCTCAGATAATTGAGTAAGACCGTTCAAAATTGATATATGTAAGTTAATTAGGAGGGGCTGGAAGGGTGGGGAAGGAATAGGCGCGCATGGGTTTGGGACCCGTTGCGAGTTTCTACCCGATGATAAAATATTTTTTTTTACTGTTATTTTCTTAATAATAAAAGTTTTAGTTGAGAAGGAATATGCGTGTACAGCGCACGTATATCCTCCAAATGTGCGCGCGCAGCGCGCATGGGTCTGCGCTGCAGAAGGCAGTGGGGTGCCGGTGTGAGTATTTACCCGATGCTAAATGATATATTTTTTAATTCCTTTTCTTAAGAATGAAAGTTTATAAGTAATAACATGGATTTTTTAGAAGGTGATGAAGGAATACGTGCGCGTAGCTCACGGGTCTACGCTGCCGAAGGCAGTGGGGAAACGGTGCGACATTTTTCCCGATCAGAAATTTTTTTTTTCTCTTTTTTTATCACATGATAAAAAGTAATGCAATTTTGAGAATACAATAATTATTGTTATTCATTTAAAAATAGTGACCAGCGAAGTGGGCGTAGCCTGCTAGTGGAAAATAAATTATAAATATTAGTCCTATCGTTACGAATTTGGTACCAAATGAAAGGGGAATTTTTTCCGAATTTAAGAGTGCAAGCGGCTTATCAATACATCAATTAGATTAACTAAAGTATGAAGTTTTTGTGGCAACATCATATCAAATGCCAGACGACCGTCTGCCTTGAAAAAGGAAATGATTGTAACCGATCAAGATGTCACGTGTTTTGTAGTGGGGGGAAAAATTGCAATTTTCAAATTTTTTCAAATTTTTTCAAATTTCCACGTTACATTTGAATTAATATTCGGCCTAGACAGCATATTATTAAGCTACTGTTCAATTTTCATGAAAATATATGAATAAATAAAAAAATAACTTATTTATTGGAAAAAAGATTAAATTTTCTTTTATATTTTGCAGTATTTGCAGCAGTTGAAATTTCGTAGTATTTGGTTTTAATGCCCGATAATTCGATTGTGAATATTTTTGAAAGAGTACGATTATTAGGGAGGGCTTGAGGGAGGGGGAAAGGGGCAAAAAAAAAAAAAAAAGAGTTACAGCGTTTGAAATTGGTTGGCATATTTAGATTTTAAGGCAAGGTAAATCGATTGCGGATATTTTCGAGTGTAAAATTATTATTATCGACGGAAAGGGGGGGGGGAGAGAAGGGGCAAAGATGTAGAAAAAGAACGGGAGATTCGGAGAAAACAACGGAATACCCAGAACACCTTTATTTTCAATATTTCAAATTCTAATTATGATTAAATTACTTTTAATGCATCATTCGAAAGATATTTTAAAGTATTTTTATATTATCGAAAGTGGGATTCGAGATTTCACCTGACTTACATGTTTTAAGGTATCCTGATTTGGTTTTCTGTTTTAACTCAGCTTCTAATTAATATAATTTCATGAGTAATATGTAATTTGAAAGCTTCGCTGATTTGGAATCTAACAGTAGATTACAGAAATTTCTACCACTAGATGGCGCTGTAATATTTTAAAATTTCAATATTTCAATTTCTAATTACGATTAAATTATTTTTAATACATCATTGGAAAAATATTTTAAAGTTCTTATAAAAAAAAAAAAAAAAAAAAAAAAATACATTTTTATCGGGAATTATATTTATCGCGACTCATGCGACCAAAAGACAATGTAAGATTAAGTTGTGTTTTATATATTTCAGTATTTTAAATTGAGCCGTTGAAATTTCGTAGAATTGTGTTTTAATGCCCATTGATTCGATTGTGAATATTTTTGAAAGTGTAGAATTATTAGGAAAGGCTTAAGGCGGAGGGGGAAGGAAAAAAAAAAGTTTTACAGCGTTTGAAATTCGTATTATTAGGTTTTAAAGCAAGATAAATCGATTGCGGATATTTTCGAGTGTAAAATTATTAGGAGGGACGAAGGGGAAAAAATGTAGAAAATGAACGGGAAGTTCGGAGAAAACAACGGAAATCCCGGAACGCCTTTATTCTTTTATATTTTGCAGAGATTCGAATTTTTCCGCTCACATTTTGTACTAGGGATTTTTAATGTTATACAGCCCAGAATTCCGCAAGTTTCGGAAAAAAAAACATGGATGAGTCAGACACAAATCTTTTTATAAAGATGTTAATATTATCCTTGTATCTCAGCTTCTAATTAACACAATTTGAAAAGCAATAAATCATTTTAAAAGTTATTTGAATTGGAATCGAAGAGTGTATGTTGCAAATCTCTGTCACCAGAGGGCGGTTTGATATTTTAACAATTCAATATCTAGAATTCTAATTATGACTAAATTAGTTATAACACATCATTTGAAATATTGCAGACTTTTAAACCGACAGAAGCCGTTAAATTCCGTACGGGAGTTTCAGAGAAAACCACAGAAAAGCCAGAACACATTGAAAGCTTTGCTGATTTGGAATTCAACTGTAGATTACAGAAATTTCTACCGCCAGATGGCGCTATAATATCTTAAAATATCGATATTTCAAATTCTGATGAGCGAAGAAGGTGTTGTAAGTTCCAAAACGGGGATAAGGCGCCACCGAGCGAGACTTTGCTAAAGTCAGAAATTTTAAAGATCATAAAATGGTGAGCGAACAGGCTGTCTCAGATATTGAAACGGGAAGAGGGCGCCGCAGGCGCTATCGAGCGGCAATTTACTGCGATTAAATTTTTCAATAAAGCTATTTTCACTATATGTCAATAAGCTGTTGTAAGACCTGAAAAGGGAAAAAAGCGCCACCGAGCGGGAGTTTTGTAAAGTCTGATTTTTCAAGAATCGCGAACCAGCTGGTCGCCGAAGGCGGCTAGTCTTTAATAATAAAAGAAGATGTCTGTCTCTCTGTCTGTCTCTGCATCTATACATTCAGCCCCTACTGAACGCAGAAGTACAAAATTTGACACACGGGTGCTCCGAAGCCTTCCCGAGGGGCTCCTGAAAACAGAATTTAAAAATTTTAATTAGTTCCAGAGATATTTATTAAAAAGTAGACCTATGTCTAATCAAAAAGCGATCTCAATGACTGAGAATTCACCGCGATTACATAAAAATAGATATTTTAACGGATTTAAAAGCAGAAAAAGTGGAAAATAAATTAGAAATATTAGTCCGATCGTTACGAATTTGGTACCAAATGAAAGGGGAATTTTTTCCGAATCTAAGAGCGCAAGCGGCTTATCAATACAACAATTACATTTTTTTAAATTAACTAAAGTATGAAATTTAGTTGGCAACAGGCAGACGATTGTCTGCGATGAAAAAGGAAATGGTTGTAATCAATTAATATATCACGTGTTTTATACTGGGGGGGGGGGGGAAATTGCAATTATCAAACTTTTTCAAATTTTCATTTACCTTACATTTAAATGAATATTCGGTTTAGACAGCATATTATAAAGCTACTGTTCAATTTTCATGGAAATATATGGTTAAACAAAAAAATTACATATTTATTGGAAAAAGATTAAGTTTTCTTTTATATTTTGCAGTATTTTAAATTGAGATATGCCGTTGAAATTTCGTAGTATTTGGTTTTAATGCCCGATAATTCGATTGTGAATATTTTTGAAAGAGTACAATTATTAGGGAGGGCTTGAAGGGGTGTCGTGCCCTTAGCGGCAATAAGAAGTTATGTTCCTTCTCGAACTGATATATGTTCATTATCGAGTGTTCTCTATGGAAAATGGAGTAAATATTGTTATTGGTTTATGTACAGGAACAGCCGAAAGTATTCCAAAGCATTTCGTTCTAAGAGAGGTATTTCTACAAACCAAATTTTAATAACTTAGCACTTGTGTGTGTGAGGGGGGGGGGGAAATTTTGTGGCAACTGTATCTCCGGAACTACTGCTCAGAATTACATAAAAATTTACATGTAGATGCACCTTAAGCTATTTTAGTGCCTGTCAGCTTTTGATGCCAACCGCTCAAATGGTTGCTCTGATATACAGCGATTTCCACAATTTAAGGGGAAGCTACATCTCAGGTTCTATTGTGTATAACCAATCAAAACTTGATATAAGAGAAGGCCACTGTGAGACACTATGCTGATGCAGTTTGTTTGCTTATGGACTGACAGGTGGCGCTGCTATACAGATATTTCTGCAATTTAAGGGAAAGCTATATCTCAGGAACTGCTGCATAGAATTGCATATAAATTTATATACTGATACACTCTAACCTAAATGAGTGTCTATAAACTTTTAGTGTCAACTTCTCAACAGGTGGCGCGGCTATACAGTGATTTTCGCAGTTTAAGGGGAGGCTATACCTCAGGTTCTATTGCGTATAATCAAACAAAACGTGATATATGTAAAGGCCATTATGAGACATTATGCTGATTCAATTTGGATGCTTATCGGCCAATAGGTGGCTCTGCTATACTGCAAATTTTCTCGATAACGAGAAAGTTATATCTCAACTTCAATGTCATATAACTGTACGAAACTTGATATGCGAGATAACTATTATAAAAATGCAATTTTTAAGAGGTTATTTATAGACAATAAATCTGTTTTTCTTTGGATATTTAGTGTTCGTTTTCTCTAAGATAAAAATTGATTATTTGCACTTAGTGAATTTGTATAGGAAAATATAGAAGAAAGTCTTGTGGTGGCCACAACATACTAGTTTTTATTTTGTTTTATTTTTATTTATTTATTTATTTATTTTTATGATATGTGTCATTCAAATTCATTATTGATTATTCCTTACTTAAAATGGCTCTAATAAACCTATGCCACTGGTGTTTGCGTACAGGGACATCCAAAAAATGCCAGTGCTTTGCGCTTTAGGGGAGACATTTTTATGAATCACATTTAAATAACTTCTTCAAAAAATCATAAATAATTTCGCATTTATTGTTTATATGCTAAGAAAATGATTTGTATAAACTATAATATGCTTAACCTCCAGATTTACAGGACTACGCAAAAATGTTTCGATACATTAAAGGGTGCAAATAGGAAATTAAGAGCAGCATATCTGTTTATGTTAGGCATTTTTAACACTTTCCAACAATGTTTCAGAGTGATTATGAATTCAATTAGTCTATATTTAAGTCTTTCTGTCTGTCCATTGTGTTATAATATAGACAAAGAATGATACGATACAACGAATACATACAGTTGGAGAGTGTTGATAATCAATGTGTACCTCATGATTTTTCATTTTTGTGTTAGTTTTAAAAGGTGTAATACTTAATTATATTTTCAAAAACTTAAATAAAATGAAAAAATGGCAATAATATACGTTTTCGTATGGAGTACTGTAATTCATTAAACTTTATATGGTTACATATCACCGTTCCCTCAAATAACGGATATTCTACAATAACAGTACGCACTACGCATACCTATTTTTCCGACAGGTTACTTCTGAAGCAAAATATAGTTAGTGCTAAATGTGGATAAAGTGTAGAGAAAAATTGAAGAGATCATTATTTATTTATTAATTTATTTTTTAATTTATTATACATTTCCGCTAAAGGCGCACGTATGCTAAAAGCACGCCACCGAAGGGAGATAACATTTCCGCTAAGGACACGGGTTTATAGATTTCCGCTAAGGACACGGTCGCTAAGGGCACGGCCCCCTTGAAGGAGGGGTGAAAGGGGCAAAAATTAAAAAAAGAAAAAAAAAAGAGTTACTAAATCGATTGCGGATATTTTCGAGTGTAAAATTATTAATAGCGACGGTAAGGGGGGGGGGAGCGAAGGGGCAAAGATGTAGAAAAGGAACGGGAGTTTCAGAGAAAACAACGGAATACCCAAAACACCTTTATTCTTTAATATTTTGCAGAGTTTCGAAATCCAATTTCTGCTCACATATCGAACTAAGAATTTTTAACGTTATATAGCCCGGAATTATGCAAGTTTCGGAGAAAACCATGGATAAGTCGGATTACTGAGAGAAATTTCGGAGAAACAAAAATAACATTTTAATTTACATTTAATTGCAAATAAAATTTTATTCTAATATTCTAATACATGTATTTCAAATTCTAATTATGGTTAAATTATTTTTAATACTTCATTCGAAAGACATTTTGAAATACTTTTATATTATCAAAAGTGGCATTCGAGATTTCACCCAATTTACACGTTTGGAGGTCTCCTGAATCGGTTTTCTTTTGTGTCTCAGCTACAAATTAAAATAATTTCATAAGTAATACATCATTTGAAATCTTTGTTGATTTGGAATGGAACAGTAGATTACAGAAATTTCTACCGCCAGATGGCACTGTATTGTTTTAAAGTTTCAATATTTCAAATTCTAATTATGTTTAAATTATTTTTAACACATCATTCGAAAGATATTTTAAAGTTCTTATAAATTATAGAAAGTTTTCACGAGATTTACACGTTTTGAGGTGTCCTGAATCAGTTTTCTTTTGTATCTCAGCTACTAATTAAAATATTTTCATAAGTATTACATCATTTGAAAGGTTAGTTGATTTATAATTGAACAGTAGATTACAGAAATTTCTACCGCCAGATGGTGCTGTAATATTTTAAAATTTCAATATTTTAAATTCTAATGAGCGAGGAAGGTGTTGTATGTTCTAAAATGGGGATAAGGCGCCGCAGTCGCCACCGAGCGGGACTTTGCTAAAGTCAGAAATTTGAAAGATCATAACATGGTGAGCGAACAGGCTGTTTCAGATATTGAAAGTGGAAGAGGGCGCCGCAGGCTACCGAGCGGGAATTTACTGCGATTAAATTTTTCAATAAAGCTATTTTCACTAAATGTCAATATAGTACAGTCAAATTAGACCAAAAAATACCAAATAAGGGAAAAAATTTATAAAGTTTTGAAACTTTGGAATAACATTCCTGGGGGCTGTAGTAATGCAAAACAAAAAAGTTCCCCCTTCCTGGGGGGGGAGCTTCCCCCCATCCCCCCTTTCCCCCCTCTAGACCATATAGCTCTTTCAGATTAGAAAAAACAGATATAATAATTTATAAACGCTTGAAATTTTAGGATAACATTCATGAAAAGTCTAGTAATGGACAAGAAGAAAAAAATTTCCTCCCTGTGGGTATGTTACCCCCCCCCCCTCCCTTTCCCTCCAAATTGTTTAGCTCCTTCAATTTTTTTTTTTCAAATGAGGGACTATAAAGGATTATATTTTATAAAATAGATTATAAAATAAATTTTTATAAAGTTATAAAATTTTGAATTAATAGTCTTGAGGATTCTGGAAATGGAAAGCAGAAAAGCCCCCTCTCCCCCCCCCCAAAAAAAAAAAATCAACAACAAGAAACAAACAGTGTAAGCTCTTTCAGATTTAAAAAGAAAAAAAAAAGAACAGAGTAAGTAATTTATAAACGTTTGAAACATTGAAAAGCACTCATGAATAGACTATTATTAAAAAAGAAGACATCTCCTTTCCCTGAATAAGCACCCCCCCCCCCTTTCCCCAAAACATACAGTTCCTTCATATTATGAAAAGTAGGAGACTCTAAAGTATTAAAGGAATTTATTACAGAGGTACATATTTATAATGTTCTGAAATTTTGAAATTGTGCTCTCAAGAGCTCTAGGAATGGAAAAAATGAAAATTCCACGCCCCTCTTCATCCGTGGGCGGAGGATACCCCTTTCTTCCCGAATATGTATAACTTTTTCAGATTACAAAAAAGCGAGAAAATAATTTACAATGTTTTAAAATTTTAGGATAGCACTTATGAATTGACTAGCAATGGAAAATAGAATAGGTCTCCCTACTGGGGGGGGGGGGGAGCTCCCCTCTTTTTCCTCTTTTCGGTCTAAGAAAATCCAATCGGGATTGTGACTTTTCAGTTTTTCATTTTTTACACAAAATCGTTAAGTTTACTATTACAAAAAATAATTCTTTTTTAAGATTTCATATATATATATATGATCAATCTTTTCGGATTAATTGGCAACAGAGAAAAAAAAAATTGAGTTCCTGATTTTGGTATGTTTTATATATTTTTTACAGATGAGAATAATGTACGTTAATCTCTCTTCTTTCAACTTGGTCAGATACAAACAACGGGTTTCAAATATTTTGAATTTGCTCAATGCTTAGAAATTTTTGATATCGAAGCAAGCATAGCAAAAGATGACGCAGATGCTTTTACAGTTAGGAAAGCAATTGGTGCATCTCATTTAAACAAGCAAGTCGTTATTGTTGGACAAGATGTAGATCTTATTGTTTTATTGATAGCACTTGCCCCAGAAGATAAAGACATTCTATTAAAGAAAGAAGAAAAGGGAAATTTCAAAGCAAGATTTTATAGTTCCAAGGATTTTCAGAGTTCGTTTGATATTAAAAATGTCCAGGATTCTATTCTATTTCTTCACGCATTGAGTGGTTGTGACACCACATCGGCCATGTTTGGAAAAGGGAAAGTGCAAATAGTCCAATCGTTTAACACCATCTCCATGATGTACCCAAAGTGTCCAATGATCCAATATTGACTAGTGACTCAATTGAAAAAGCTGGTGAAAAATTTATTAGTGAGATGTTCAGTAAAGTTAAAAAAAAAAGAAAAAAACGCATCTACAACTTTTGATATGAAAAAATTGAACGATCTCAGACTTCAACATTTTAATGAATTAGTAGGACAGGCAAGCAATGCTGTCATCCTATCGAGCTTGCCACCTACTACTGATGCTGCATTCTCATCGAGTTTACCTGCAAGTACAGATGTGGTTGGGAAATCGGTTGGATCCAAAGACCTGGGGCTGGAAAGTATCTAATTCATGCTTGTTTCCTGTATGAGACAAGCGCCTGCTCCAGAGAAATTTTCATGTGGCTGTATGCAAGGTTGTGGAAGGAAGTGCAAATGTGTAAAAGCAAATTTATTGTGTACAGGAATGTATAAAAAATGTCACGGGCAAACCTGCCCCAATAAAGAGCCCATTTACATGACATAGGAGTTTGAAGTTGACTTTCATGATGAACTTGATTAATTTTTATTCGATGTTCAAATGAATTTGTAAGTAATAAATTATTGACTTACATTAAAATTATTTTAACTACATTTTACTTAATTATTGATATTTATTTTACCTAGTTATTACCTGAATTTCATTATTATCATTTCAGTTAATTTTATTTTTTACAATTTAGTAGCTTTTAAAAACTTAAAGGAAAAATAATTTTTTGTTTGTGCATAATGAAGAGGACATTTTGTACAGAATTTTTCGAGGCATATTATTATTATTATTATTTATAATAGTAGCTATCTCTGAAAACCAAATAATTTTGTGTTAATAAAAACATAAAAAAAGAAACAGGAAAACTCACAGAAAATTTTGAAGTAGTTTTTGTGGGGGGGGGGGGGGAGAGTTGCAAGCCTTTCTCAAAGAGGGGACTTTTTTTTTCCCATTGAGATACCCCATATGATTAATGTCCCAAAGTTTTAAATCTGTATGCTTCTTTCTAACTATTCTTTTTTAATTGAAGGAACTGCAATATTTTTGAGGGGGGGGGGGGAGGGAGGGAGGGATCATCCTTCCTAGGGAAGGCTTTTTGTTTTCATTGAAACCTTTTCAAATATACTATCTAAAAAATTCCCAAATTGTATAAATAATTTCGATTGTCTTACTTTCAATGGATTATACGATTATGGGGCGAAGAGAAGAGACAGGGAAGCTCTTGCTCCAGAAGAGGGTGAATTATTATTATTATTAGACCACTCAACAATTTTGTCCTCAAACTATGAAATTCTACAAATTATTTCCCCATTTGTTTTAATTAAAAAAATATACGATTTCTTTTTTTGAGGGGGGGGGAGGGGGAAACTCAGAGCAGGGAACTTTTGTGTTTTCTATTATTAGACACTTCAAGAGAATTTTTCCAAAAACTAAAAACTCGTATAAAACTTATTTTCGTATTTTTCTTAATTTCAGCAAAATTGAACTATTTTTTTTATTGGGGGGGGGGGGGGGAGTGAAGGGGGAGAGTTCCCACTCCATGGTGGAATTTTTTTAAATTTTGTATCCCACTATTAAGCACCTCAAGAATTTTATACCAAAATTTCAAAACTCTATTTAACCATTTTTCATATTTGCAATAAGTTATAATTTTTTTTTTTTTTGAGGAGGAGGGGGGGGGGGGGAGAAGGAAGCTCTTAACCAGGGTGGGAAATTTTTTTGTTTTCAATTATTAAATTACTCAGGAATGTTGTACCAAAATTTCAATACTCTATAAATTAATTATCCATTTTTTTTTCTTCATTTAAACAAATTATACACTTTTTTTTTGGGGGGGGGGGGCAGGGGATAAGCTTCCATCCCACGGTGGGGAACATTTTTGATTTGCATTATTAGACCCTCAGGAATGCTGTACCATAATTCTAGTACTCGATAAATTAATTCTCTATTTATTTCTTTATTTCAACAAATTATACGGTTTTTTTTTTGGGGGGGGGGGGGCAGGGGGGAAGCTCCCCTCCCAGAGTGGGGAACTTTTTTGTTTTGAACTACTAGACCCTTTATAAGTATAATCCCAGAGTTTCAAAACTTTATAAATTTTTTCCCTTATTTTTCCTAATTTGACTGTACTAATAAGCTGTTGTAAGATCTGAAATGGGAAAAGGCGCCGCACAGTGGATCGAACAATGTTAAAATACGAACATAGGCCCAAAAATCAATCTCTAAATAACTGATATTTTGCAGTGAAATAATTTAAAAGAGTGTCTAAAAAATACAAATATATAGTTATTTCTTCAATTACACGAAATTTTATTACACATAAATAAGTTAAAAACGAAAACTTTCAGCAATAAGAATTTTCGATGAATTTCAGTGACTTTATTTAAATAGCCATCAAGTGGTACTTAAGATAACTACGAAAAAATACGAAATAAAAATACTTTTAATAATGTTCTAATAAAAGTTTAAGGTACTTCTGCCAACATTTTCTTGTTCTTTTTATGTTGGGATTCACGCATGAAATGTGAATATAAAATTATCAAAAAGATTAAATTTATAAGTTGTGCAACTTTTTTTGTCCAAAATTGTCCAAAATTTCAAACACATTTTACTACTCCCAAAAATATACATTTTAATCTGTGAAAAGGATTTTCGCCACAAATCGCCACTTTTAGAGAAAAATAAATTTTTATTCTGTTTACCCCCAAATTATCAATCGAGAAATTTATCTGAATAACTGTATTCATTAATGACAGAAAATATATTAAACGTTTTATAGTGAAAATATTATAAAAATTAGATGATTAAAATAGATTTAATGAATCAAAAATTATTTCTTATTTTTTTAAATATTTAATAAAATAATTAATTTTATTTTAAAGGTACTGAAAAGTACCGTTGGACCCAAAAAAGGGGGGAAATGTAAATGGTTGCTGTGATACATCATGAAATGTTTAATGTTAAATTACTAAATGTTAAAATTAAATATTATAATCCATATTACGATTTAAAGTAAAAGTTTCTGTGCAATAAAAATAAAGACAAATGTGAATTTTTCATAGAGTTAGTCAGTAAATGCTTGCATGAGTTTTCTATTGAAATACTGTATAAAAAAAGAAAGAAAAAAGAAGCAGTAATGTGATGATATATTTAACAGTGTGTGCTAAATTAATTGTGTTATAAATATAGATTTTCTTCACGAAATTTTATTTATTTCCTTTTATTCTCTTCTTCTTTTTTTTTTTTTTTGCAACATTTGTTTCTTTATCAGGTATGTTTCTAAATACCTGTTTGCAGCAGAAAAATATGATACCGTTTAACCCCTTTATAATGCCAATTTTTCCTCAAATGGCACATTAAACTAATTTCACGAATAAAAATTGAGGAAAGAAAAAAAATGCATTTAGCTTATAAGAAATAATTAATTTTAATTTTGACACATTATTCTCTTAGTTAATCGCAAACGTCTCACCACCCATTATATTAGCATAAGCAGAATTGCCAGAAATGACTTTTTTTTTTTTTTTTTTTTTTTTTTTTTCGCGCCAATGTTATAAAAATAATATTTATACTGATATTTTTCTAGAGAAATTATACGCAGGAATCATTATTTTTTTTAAAAATGGTGCCAGTTGAATAAAATGTTAATGCATTTGGTGGGGAAAATATTCCTGTGGCCTTATAAACGGTTAAAAAAACCATAGAATCGCTTTTAGTATCATACATATATACATATTTAGATCGAAATGTGACAAAAAACATCATACATAGATAATAAAAATACCATAACCTTCCTATGTTCGCCACTGCCTATACTTCGATCCACTGTGCGCCGCAGGCACCACCGAGCGGGAGTTTCATAAAGTCGGATTTTTCAAGGATCGCGAACCAACCGGTCGCCGAAGGCGGCTAGTTAAAAATAATTTAATCATAATTTGAATTTGAAATATTGAAACTTTAAAATATTACAGCGCCATCTGGCGGTAGAAATTTCTGTAATCTACTGTTCCATGTTATGTCGTGACAAATGTGTT